>JAODAL010060833.1:0-20662 GCA_025379985.1 Phyllomedusa bahiana | reverse complement strand
CTAATTGAGGAAACTAATTTTATCACAACTGAAAGTGGACATAAATTTAATCCATTAATAAGTTATGTTAAAGGATGCTCTAAAAGTGGAAGTGTCTTCTTTTAAACCCTGCCCCAGACAGTGAAACTGCTGCATGTAAATTCTATACAGACTGCTGATGTTAGCCACCTACACTACATACAGATCGATAATCATAACCTGCTTTCAAATATAAATTGCTGCTCAATACTTCTCCTTTATCACCTATAGACTGCCTATAGCCCTATTCCATACAAATTACTGCTCTGGCCCCTTTCTCTCTCACATATAGAATTCTGTTATTGCCCCCTCTTCTCTCTGATGTAGACTGCTCATCACCTCCTTACATACAGATGGTTTATAACTCCTTACTCTCTCACATATAGGTTGCTATTCATGGCCTCCTTTCTCACATATATGATATCTTACTTTCTACCATATGGACTCATGGCCACTAATATAGACTGATGCTCTAGTCTGTGTTTACCCCATATAGACTGCTGTTCTATAACAATATCCATAACAATGTATTAAAGAAGTGTGTAACATTGCAGCAGAAGAATTTTAGAATTGAGTCTAATTGACTAACGAACGCATAGTAAAAAGACATAGCTGAAAACATAAAATGCACTTGCAGATTAAATGATAAGAGTATATTGAACAGATTATCCCATCAGGACAACTTCTGTCCATACGACCTTTTTTTGAAAATAAGGACATCAAATCAAAAGTGGAAGGGGTAGAGGCAAACATTTTTTTTCAATCTAAAGGTTAGTTTTTCAACCACAACCTGTGGTAAGTCTACACCAAAAATACTTACTAGGTCACAAGTATATACACTGTCTTTAAACTGTTTTCATAATGTGCTTAACAGTTTTTTTTTTAGATTGTTTTGATTTAATTTATTTGAGTAGTGGCTACTTGCAATATAAGCAATGTAAGGAGTGTAAAAATGGCCATATTAATTATTAAGCAGCTAGTCTGAAACAGATTTTTTTCAATTTTGTTTTTAATTTTTTCTTAATTAGCAAAGCTGGACATGAGTTTGCTTGAATATTGCCTAAAATAGGTATAGTCAAGAAGCAAGAAATAGTATTAGATTTTCATAGGCCTGCATTACTTTAGATTCAGAAGGACACACTAGGGGTCATGTATTAAATAGAGAGTGAAGTAATAATAAATATGCTGTACCTTTCTTGGACTGCTTAATCTTTATATAACTAAGTGCAGAATCAAGTGCATCAAGTCTGTGTGGCAGCGTAAGGAGGTCATATGTCTCCCTAGTATTCTGCCAAATTTATATGTATCCAACAACAATAAAAGCTGTGTACCTCCATATAAAATAGAGACATACAGAAATATATTATAGGCCCCATGCACTTAAAGGGGATTTACGTTCCTTGTTCGGTTTTTGTGGTTTTTCTAAATCCTTTTCCTGGAATGCAGGGGAGTTTTTTCCCCTCCCATCGGGTGTTTCTTTTCGAGGGGGATGACACACCCCCCTCCCTTCCCTTTTTCTTGCTCCTTCATGAGTCTATTTTTGTTTAATATCGTGGGAGGTGACAGCACACCCTGCCCCTTCCACCTCCTTGTCTGTGTGCAACGAATCCAACTACATGTCTGTGTCTCACATCGCTATCTTCTTTTTTAAAAACTGCAAAGAACCCCCCGCCATCCCAAATAAAAAAACATGATGTGCGGGAAAATTTGACCCCTCACTCTCTGTCCCTGACCGTACTGCAAAGTCCCCCTAAAGACAGTGAGGGAAATGAATCGTTTCAACATTCCGTGTAGAGCATGCCGGAATGTGCTCATACAGACGGGCTTTCCCGGCCCAGAAAGGCAGGGGGAATGTACTGATACGTATTAAAGTCACCCGGGCTAGCGCTCCCCGGAAGTCTTTTTAAACAAAAAAAAAAAAGCAGGGGACGAAAGACCCCGTCAGTCCTCAGGGGCTGCGAGGTATGCGCGCTCGCGTTTTTGACCAGGGCCCGCACAGAAGCAAATTTGAAAGAGCCCGGCCCCCCAATGAACAGAGATGGGTAGGATTGACCAGGGAAGGCAAATTTGTTTAAGAAAAAGAGAATAAAGGGGGGGCAGAGAAAAAAGAGAAGCTTTGCAAATGACATCCAATTGCAAAGTGTTTGTTTTCACTGTCCCCTTATTCTGAAAGCCATTTATTGAAACGATAACACCCCTTTAAATGGCAGCCCTATTACAGCTCTGTATAAAGTGGCACTATATAAAATGCAATAAATGTGTGTGTTCCATTTAAAATGTATCATTGTTCTGTTTGTTGTTCTGTCACTTCCAGTTATCTTAGCATAGGCCATATGCTATGGTAATCAGAAGTGATGTCAGACACAATGTTGGATATTGTACTGGAAGTGATGCCGTACTGGGAGAGTGCCTGTTCAGAACAGTAAGTTAACACCTTAAAACCTTGTTAAAAAAAAAAAAAAAGAACTTTAATCCCAAACTTTAGTTTGGGCTATTTATTACAATAACTCAATTCGAAATGACCTGTATCAAATTGCTAACATTCCAGTTGAATTTGGGATGGACACAAATCCAAAGCACTAAACACTAACATGATGATATCTCCAACTTATATAGGGAAAATGCTGAGTACCAAAATGACAGTATCTAAATAATAAATGATAGAAAAGGTAATAAATATAATTTTAAACTAACATTACATTCAGAAAGTACCAAGGCCTGCAAAATTAGAAAAAACTTTGATCAGCAATATTACCAACCTGACATGATTCAAGCTAAAAACCACTTATCAAGTCAAACAAAGAACCAATAGTACATGATTTACCCTTCTAAACCTTGTGAAGGTGATATAGAAGTCTACATGTGATAGAAAAAAGTGTGAACACAGCTCACCAGATACTTCGGGAAAAGCAGGGTACGTAAATCCTCCTGTTCAGGGCACGATGCAATGGAAATCATCCGGCTGGAGATGAAATAGTGAATACAAGGAAAACTGTAGTAATCCAGCACTCGTACACGCAGGATGTTGGAAAAATGAAGAAGGTTCACTCTTTTATTGAGAAAAGAACTATAAAATCATGGTAAAAACATCCAAAACACCACAAAGTTGACGCGTTTCAGGCTTATCCTTCAGCCCTTAGTCGTAACATATCAAACAATGGTGCCATACTTCAATATATATCCACCCACCAAACCAATTACTTGTTTCACCTGATATTTAACTCTCTATATACCAACTGAAACAGAGAGAAAAGATGTATGCAAAAAATGTATGCAAAAAATGTATGCAAAAAATGTATGCAAAAAACAGTTTACAAGTAAAACCTAGACTATTATGACTGATATCTGAGAGCATGAAAAACATGTATAACTGCATAAACCAAAGATCATATCTATACATATAAAAATTAATATAAATAAAGTAAATCAGACTTATAATTCAGGCCATTGGGGAATCTGGTGTCCAATACTAATATCCAAAAAGCCTCCCTGTTCATCAACGCCCTCCTCCAATCTCCCCCGTGTAATGGGTTTCTAACGTGTTCTATGGCTATTACCCTAAGATGTTGTAAGTCACCTTGATGTACATCATGGAAATGTTTGGACACCCCAGATATATTATGGAGGCTGGAATGAGTAGCGTCATAGATGTGTTCCCTCACTCGGATATTAAGACATCTGGTGGTGCACCCTATATACTGCACCTTACACTGATCACACCAAATAAGGTACACTACATATGTGGTATGACAGTTCATAAAAGTCTTAATTGTATAACTTTTGCCTGTTGTAAAAGATTCAAAATGCTCCGCTTTAACCATAAAGCTACATTACCAACATCTACTGCTACCGCATTTGAAGGATCCTTTTAGATCAATCCAAGAATTTCTTTTAGGACGGGATCCACTGTTAGCATAATATTAGTATTCTCAGTAAATTGTCTGCTGAACATCGTAGTGAAACATAGCACAAAATTTTCATCTTTTTTTCTTTTTTTATTACCAATTCCAGTAATAAGATCATCTCTATCTCTGCATTGAGCCTTATTTATCCCTCTCTGTATCTGCCAAGTTTTATACCCTCTATTTTTTAACCTGTCACTGATAACTCTCTTTTCCTTTTCATATGTCTCAGCCCGGCTGCAATTTCTTTTAGATCTAATAAATTCTCCAGTGGGTAGATTGTTAATTACATGACTGGGATGGCAACTAGAGGTTTGAGAATGAATCTCACCACTAACAGGATCACCCATCAACCTGAGATCCAAAAAAGCAATGTTTGTTCCTTGAATTTCGAAAGTGAATTTTAAATTCTCTTGGTTTCAATTAATGTAATCCACAAATTTGGATACGGACATAGACGATCCCTGCCAAATTAGCAGGGTATCGTCTATTTGCCTCCCATACCAGAAAATTTCAGAGGCAAATGGATTGTTGGAAGAATAAATGTACCTCTCCTCCCACCAAGAAACATAAATGTTTGCGAGAGACGGGGAAAAACAAGCCCCCATGGGACATCCTTGAGTTTGCAAGTAAAAAGAATCATAGAAAAAGAAAAAATTATGTCCCAACAAGAACTCAGTTACCAATAGAATGTATTGTTTGAGATAATGATCATAACTGGTGTATCTATCTAACT
Source organism: Phyllomedusa bahiana (assembly GCA_025379985.1). Taxonomy (NCBI): domain Eukaryota; kingdom Metazoa; phylum Chordata; class Amphibia; order Anura; family Hylidae; genus Phyllomedusa; species Phyllomedusa bahiana. The sequence continues at coordinate 16,006 of JAODAL010060833.1, read as the reverse complement.
GGCATGTGAGTGCCTGTAAGGCAAGGTCGTGTGGTATAGAGGTATATAATGCAACAATGTCACATGAAACCCACATGAAGGCAGGCTTCCATGTGACATCTTTAAGACACCTGAGGACCTCAGTAGAGTCCCTAAGAAAACTCGGTGATCTAAGTACCAAAGGTTGTAAATGGCAATCTAACCAGGTATTTAAATGTTCATAGATAGAATCAATCCCAGATATAATAGGGCGCATGGGAGGAGGGAAAATCCCCTTATGTACTTTAGGTAATGCGTGTAAAATCGGAATTTTAGGAAATTTAATACTCATAGCTTCCTTCTGTTTGTCCGAAAGAATTCCTAAAAAAAGCCCTTCTTCCAAAAGTTTGTATACCTTTCTGGAGAAAATATTGGAGGGATCTGACGTTAATTTTTTGTAAATGTGATCCTCTGATAACATATGAAAAATCTCCTTAAGATAAAGATCTTTATCCAATACTATGACAGAACCCCCTTTATCTGCAGATCGTATAATGAGATAAGGGTTAGACTGTAAATCCTTAAGTGCCTGTAATTCTTTTTTAGTCATATTACATTGGCCTCGAGTTTGTTTTACATGGAGATCCCTGAGTTCCTGCTCTACTAAAAATTGGAAATCCTCCATGGCTGGAGTCCTAGAATGAACCGGGTAAAAATCACTGTTTCTGATATACTGTAAATTAACATCTTGTGTAGATATATTAACAGTGGCCAATCCATGTTCATTCAAGTCCTCCAAAGCCTTCTTAGGGACTCTACGGAGGTCCTCAGGTGTCTTAAAGATGTCACATGGAAGCCTGCCTTCATGTGGGTTTCATGTGACATCGTTGCATTATATACCTCTATACCACATGACCTTGCCTTACAGGCACTCACATGCCAGTTAGATAGATACACCAGTTATGATCATTATCTAATACAATACCTTCTAGGGGTACCTGAGTTCTTGTTTGGACATAATTTTTTCTTTTTCTATGATTCTGTTTACTTGCAAACTCAATGCTGTCACGTGGGGGCTTGTTTTTACCCGGCTCTCGCAAACCGTTATATTTATTGTTGGGAGGAGAGGTACATTTATTCTTCCAACAATCCATTTGCCTCTGAAATTTTCTGGTATGGGAGGCAAATAGACGATACCCTGCTAATTTGGCAGGGATCGTCTATGTCCGTATCCAAATTTGTGGATTACATTAATTCAAACCAAGAGAATTTAAAATTCACTTTCGAAATTCAAGGAACAAACATTGCTTTTTTGGATCTCAGGTTGATGGGTGATCCTGTTAGTGGTGAGATTCATTCTCAAACCTCTAGTTGCCATCCCAGTCATGTAATTAACAATCTACCCACTGGAGAATTTATTAGATCTAAAAGAAATTGCAGCCGGGCTGAGACATATGAAAAGGAAAAGAGAGTTATCAGTGACAGGTTAAAAAATAGAGGGTATAAAACTTGGCAGATACAGAGAGGGATAAATAAGGCTCAATGCAGAGATAGAGATGATCTTATTACTGGACTTGGTAATCAAAAAAGAAAAAAAATTTTGCACTATGTTTCACTACGATGTTCAGCAGACAATTTACTGAGATTACTAATATTATCAATAAATTTCTACCTGTGCTAACAGTGGATCCCGTCCTAAAAGAAATTCTCAAAAATGGATGTAAATTTATATCCAAAAGACCCAAAACCATTGGAAACATGGTTTCCCCTAGCATGATAACCAATACTTCTAATCGTCGAAAAAATTATTGGATTGATCTAAAAGGATCCTTCAAATGCGGTACCAGTAGATGTGGGCAATGTAGATTTATGGTTAAAGCGGAGCATTTTGAATCTTTTACAACAGGCAAAAGTTATACAATTAAGACTTTTATGAACTGTCATACCACACATGTAGTGTACCTTATTTGGTGTGATCAGTGTAAGGTGCAGTATATAGGGTGCACCACCAGATGTCTTAATATCCGAGTGAGGGAACACATCTATGACGCTACTCATTCCAGCCTCCGTAATATTTCTGGGGTGTCCAAACATTTCCGTGATGTACATCAAGGTGACTTACAACATCTTAGGGTAATAGCCATAGAACACGTTAGTAAACCATTACGCGGGGGAGATTGGAGGAGGGCGTTGATGAACAGGGAGGCTTTTTGGATATTAGTATTGGACACCAGATTCCCCAATGGCCTGAATTATAAGTCTGATTTACTTTATTTATATTAATTTTTATTTGTATAGATATGATCTTTGGTTTATGCAGTTATACATGTTTTTCATGCTCTCAGTAACAGTCATAATAGTCTAGGTTTTACTTGTAAACTGTTTTTTGCATACATTTTTTCTCTCTGTTTCAGTTGGTATATAGAGAGTTAAATATCAGGTGAAACAAGTAATTGGTTTGGTGGGTGGATATATATTGAAGTATGGCACCATTGTTTGATATGTTACGACTAAGGGCTGAAGGATAAGCCTGAAACGCGTCAACTTTGTGGTGTTTTGGATGTTTTTACCATGATTTTATAGTTCTTTTCTTCAATAAAGAGTGAACCTTCTTCATTTTCCAACATCCTGCGTGTACGAGTGCTGGATTACTACAGTTTTCCTGATATAGAAGTCTGCCCTGTACTTATAGTATGAAGAGACAAAGTTCAAAACCAAAAACAGTCACCAGCTCACCTGTAAGGAATAATTGTCATAGCGTGTTGGTGGCAAGAAAAAAATGGGAGACGCCAGTCAAATGAAACAATGCGATAGAAACCGTAGAATCCGGAAAATGTCCAGCACCAAAATTATTAAAATAATGAAAAAGTGTTTATAAGGAATCCATTAAAAAATACATGCACAGCACGACAAGCTGATGCGTTTCAGGTATATGTTTAACCCTTACTCATAGTATAAGAAACTTGCATGTCAGGAGGAAATTTAAAAGAAAATACAACCAATTAAGTGCTTGATATAGAATCACATGATCAATATATGTAAACTAACAATCAAATCAAGAGAAACAGCACACAATGATGGAAAAAAAAACAGCATTAATACAAATATAACATCATTTTTGAAATTCATGCCATTAGGAAAACGACTATCCAACAACCAGATCCAATAGGCTTCCCGATTAAGTGCGATTTTCTATGATCACCACCATAGGTGTAACTTTAGGGGGTACGGAGGGGACTGGTAGCCCCCACTTTTTTTTCTGGGTGGGGACGGTCCCCCCCACATTTTAGCCACTTCAATAAAAAATAATCCATATGAAAGCATGAGAATTCGGTAAGTGGGGAGAGCAGAGCACAGAGGAGCAAGAAGTTAACCCTTTACCTCCTATATTTCTGTGCATCTTGGGGGGGGCAGAGTAGGCAGTAGCCTCAAGTGTCAGTGCAAAGTGAGAGCAGCGCTGATTTGTAGAGCAGGAGTCAGCAGGGGCTGCTTCACCAATCAGAATGCTGCTCACAGTCCAGCATACTCTGTATCTGGGGCTGTATCTTTCCCTCCCCTTGTATACCACTTCCCCTATGCTCAGCCCTCACAAGAGAAGAAGGGAAGCTCTTGCCGAATGCCAACTGCACTAGTTACCTTACCAGGTAAGGAGGGGACAAGGGTGCTAGCGGATTCAGTGCTTGATCTGCCTCAGAACCAGCGTCCAATCTGGCAGGAAACTGATTTACATTATACCCTATGTAACATCAGTGTCGTTGTTTAGACGGTACTGATTTTACTTGAGTATTTTCGGTGTGTACTGTCAGTGCCTACACAGAATTCTTTGGTACGGCGTGTAAACTAATATCTGGTGTATGGTGTGTAATGTAGTAATCTCTGGGGCACAATGTGTAATATAATCTCTCATGTATGGTGGGTAATGTAATCTCTGGGATACAGTGTGTCATATAATCTCTGGGGTACAATGAGTAATGTAATATCTGGTGTAAGGTGTGTAATATAGTAATCTCTGGGGTACAGTGTGTAATGTAATCTCTCGTGTATGGTGTGTAATGTAATCTCTGAGGTACAGTAAGTAATGTAATCTCTGGGATAAGGTGTGTAATGTCATCTCTGGGGTACAGTGTGATGAAATCTCTGGGGTATGCTTTGATGTAATCACTGGAGTACAGTGAGTAATGTAATTCATTTCTAGGGTTCAGTGTGTAATATACATTTTGGGGTATTATTTCTTGAGTACAATGTGAAATTAATTTCTAAGGTGCAGTTAGTAATGTAATTTATATGTCTACCATGTGTAATATAATTAATTTCTGGGGTGCAGTGAGTGATGTCATTTCTGGTGTTTGGTATGCAATACACACCAATGTTGCGATTAAATAAATATCACAATCCCCACATATATTAAGCCAGAAGAGGGAAAAACAAATAGATTACAAAATATAACTTTTTTGATACTTCAATAAAAGAGCATCGCTAACAAACAGACAAAATAAACAAAAAGGGGGGAATAACCCTACAATGCCCTAGGATAAAAATGAAAAATCCTAAAGACAACAGGGTTTTCACCCTTACAAGGGCTGCCCTGTCCCGAACCTCACCCTAACAGCCTAAACAAACCCTAGTAGTCCCTTACACAGAAAATCCCAACATGTTCCGATCCTCCCAAATGTATGGATTTCTTCAGGGAATATGAATAGGGAACAAAAAGGAAAAGACCAGAGGAGGAAGAATAATCAAATCACACATAAACAACAATGTATGCTTATACACCAAATAAGAGGATGTAAACAAAGAGGTTCAATAAAGCATACAAAGGTAGCCACTAAACAGACATAAATCCAGAAACGGCATCAGAATAAATACCTCGGGGCGTGGCCTGAGCAGGGGATGTGAGCGGTCGCTTGTCACGTTCTCTCCTGGATTGAGCTCTAAAATCGGCACAAATAATCCTACAAAGAGCAGACGGTCACTTATATGCATCAGCTCCTCTGCTACCTAAGACATCGCTCCTCTACCCGGCGACAGTCTCAGCTGATTTGGGTCCCAAAAAAACCCGGTTTTTGGGGACGAATTTCCCAGCCCCCCCCCCCTCCCCCCCCCCTTTGGGCGGGAAAAGGCCCACTCAAAAAAGGGCCACCCCTGTTCAAAAACCCCGGGAGTTTCCAACGATACCTAGCCCGGGGGCTCGCTGTGAAAGAAGCACCGCAGGCTTCCCCTCCTTATCCCCGGCACTTCGGGAGGTCCCTGGCCCTATCCCAGGGAAACCCCACACAGACGGAGGAACACAGCTCCCCCAACACCCCCCGGCCCGGACGCAGGAATAACCCCGGGGCTTCCCTAGCCCCAGCATCCGGTTTCCCGGCGGCTCCACTGTGACAAAGCGCCGCGGCTGTTTCATTCCTCCATCCCCGGCATCTCGGGAAACCCCCGGGCCTCACCTGCAGGGTGACGCACACGCCGGGGGAAAACCAGAGCGCACAGCGTCTCCCGGCCCGGACGCAAGAATAAAACGCGGACAACCTGGTCCCCTTCGCCGCAGGGTTTCCCACGGGGAAGTCCCTTCCCGTCAATAAGTTCTGGGCATCGTATAAAAACCGGGGGGTGCCGATTTACGGCTACAGACTCCCTAACTCATCATTTTGCAAATCAGCTCCCAGTAATCTGCAATCGGGCGCGAGGGGTGACAGACCTTTTTTTTCATTTCACACATAAATTTTAGTTTTTGGCGGGCTTGATTGCAGCAGCTGCCATTTTTAAACTGGGCCTGCATTTTGTTTTCTTCTAAAAAAAAAGCTTTATCTGACTTCCAATTGACAAAAAGCAAAAGACACCAGTCATTGGTAGGAAATTTAGCATCTGACATAAATAGGGGGACCATCACCTAACATTCCCTAATAGGGTCTACATCTATTCCTCTCCAATTAAGATAAGCCCCCACCATCACTCAAAATAAAAGATGCTAAACATTCCATTTAAAAGAGCAACTTTGTCATTTTTTGTGGAAATATCTCTCCATCCTCAAAGGGAGTACCTTATTATCTCACTAATTGAGAACGCAGTTATCCCCCTAATAGAGAGCGGCATTACCATCTCACTAATAGAGGCAGCAGCTACCATCTCACTAATAAGAGGGGCATTCCCATCTCACTAATAGAACAGCGCTACATCTCCTAATACAGACGGCTCTCCATCTCCTAATACAGAGGGGGATCTACCACCCATAATAGAGACAGCAGCTACCATCTCAAAATAAAAGGCGGCATCTACCATCTACTAATGGAGCACAGCTCCCTTCCACAAATACAGAGAGGCATCTACCTCTCCTAAAGAGAACAGCAGTTACCTTCGCACCAAAGAGGCCATCTATCATCTCCCCAATAGAAAGCGCAGCCCCATCTCATTCAAAGAAAGTGGCATCTACCATCTCATAATAGGGGAGCAGCAAAAGCATCTCACAATAAGAGCAGCATCTACCACTCATAATAGAGGCACATCTCCATCTCACAAATAGGAGCAGCATCTACCAATTCACTAATAAAGCAGCAGCAACATCTCATTAATAGGAGCAGATCTCCTTCTCACTAATAAAGACAGCATCTACATCTCACTAATGGAGCAGATTACCATCTCCTAATAGAGAGCAGCTTACCTTCATAAAAAGAGCAGCTCTACCATCTCACAAATAGAGAGCAGCTCTACCATCTCATAATAGAGAGCGATCTCCTTTAAAATAAAAAACAGCACTCCCACTCACTAAAAGAGCAGCATTACCATCTACTAATAGGAGCAGCTTTTTCCATCTCACAAACAGGGCAGCATACCATCTCACTAATAGAAAGCGCAGCCCCATCTTTTCAAAGAAAGGGGCATCTCCATCTCACTATTAGAGACGGCACCCCCCATCTTACTACTAGAGAGAGCAGCCCACCTATAATAGAGAGCGCATTACCATCTCACTAAAGAACAGCATTTACCATTCCAAATAGAGGCAGCATCTACCTCTCCTAACAAGAGCAGCTTTCCATCTCACTAATGAGAGCAGCATCTACTTTCCACTATTAGAGGCGCATCTCCCATCTCCTAATAGAGAGCAGCACTCCCATCTCACTAACGAGAGCAGCATTTACCATCTCACTAATAGAGAGCGCATCTACCATCTCACCTAGAGAGCGGCTTTACCATTCACTACTAGAGAGCGGCATTACCTCTCACAAAAAGGCAACATCTGCTATCTGGTAATAAGGAGTAGCACCTCCATCCCATGCTAAGGATTTAAAGCATCATTTTTAGTGCCCCTGCACCTTTACGTAAAACTTTTTATCTGACTTATCAAACTATACAATTGCAGCTGCTATCTCTTTTGAAATCAGTATCCCCCGCTATTCTACTGTGTACCCCTACATCCGTATCTCTTGTGTATTGTTGCCCTGCCACCCCTTTGGAAATAGTGGCATAGACCCCCTGTCTTACAGACCATTGCCACTTACTGGTTTCAATGCATCATTACTTCAGTGCTAAGCATTGCTTTTACATCCAGCTGTATACAATTGCTTTTTGTGTGCCCGGGGGAAAAGTGTTTTGTACCTCATTGATCAGCTAATCTGCCACCTACACATCACAGTGGCATTTATCATCCCCCTATGTTTTACTTCGCCGACATCCCACTGTTAATCGGTCCCTTGCCAAATCCTAATTTTCACTTTTCCCTTTTTGTCACCCACCTTTAGCGCTCTCCTCCAATCTCCAGCGTACGGGGCATTTCCCTTTCCACTGTGTACAGTTCCCTTTTTCCCCTCACTGTTAAACAGCTGCTTATCCACCTCATTGTTGCACGCTACATATAAAACTGTTGTGATCAGGTTCCATCATCTACCTGCGTGCGACTGCACCTTTCATCTCAGTTTAAACAGGCCCTTCTCATATAATGAGGGCAACTCCTTTGTCATTCAAAACATACGCCCACCCCGTTTCTGCCATCTCACTGTGAACGCTCCCTTTCCCCCCTAGCATTGCACGTTTTTTCGGCCCTCTTGCTAAGGGAACACCAGCTTCTACCTTTTCCCCACGGGAATATTCTCTTTGCCATCTCACCGTTGAGGCTACTCCGGGTCGTTAGCTGCATTGCCTCTTTGTCCTCTGCTGCTCCTCAGCCCACGTCCCAGTTTATCTCTCTCTCACCCAGTCAAAAACTGACCTAACATGGGGGGCCCCCTCCAAAAAAAATACCAAACCTAAACCCTTCAAAACTTCCCGATTTTCTCAAACCATGCCAAAAAATGAGACCGATCGAAAAAAGGGCCAAATTTTCTTCGCTCCTCCCTCGTCTCCTCCAGGGCGAATCGGTGATTTTTGATTTTTAGAAGATCATGTTCCCCAAACCTCTAACTACATCCACTCTAAAACGGCTGTTTTTCTTCATTCCGTTAAAGTCTACAACTGATTTTAAAGGGATGATTTCGCCCTCAAACGGATTTCATCCTAGCGTCCAGAACTGAACATACGAAGCAAGTTTTCAGAATTCGCAGAACCCATAATTCCCTCATCGCGCCAAAAATACCCTAGAGGAAGAAGCCAACGCCCCTTCGAATAAATTTTTTGTTTTTAAAGATAGATCCAGACAAAAAACTAGTATCAGAGGAAACCTGAGTCGTTCAAACCCTGACAATTTATAATTTCCCAACTGACCTGAGGGCCCACCTTACCAAATAAAATTAAGATTTAATCATCACAGAATACATAAAAACCCCAAGAAAGAATTTTTCCTCAGAAAATTTCCCCAAGGGGCACAATAGCCCGTATCCACTTCTACCATTTAAAAAAAGAATTCCTGAAGGCTCTTCGAAAAGTGACCCCCTTCCGAAAGTTTTAAACCATACCCTTTTTCCCGTCTCTCTGCTCCCACTATGTGCGAAGACGCAATTTCAACCTTACACAAAAACTCCTCAGGGAAAAAGGAATTCCTTATAAGGGGGCTTCCCTGAAAAAACTACTCATCACTAAAGTTGGAAAACAAAAATTACCTGGCCACTCCAGATGAAGCTTGCTCCACCCTGAGGCATTGGAAAATGTTTCCCCCAAAATGTGATTCTATCCCGTCCGGGGAAAAAAAAACCCCGTCCCCGGGTTTCTCCACCGTTATGGGCAGTGAAAAACTTCCCCCCTCCGCTCAAGGCACAATTCCTGATTTCCCCACCTTTAAGCATACCCCTTTTTGCCTGACTTGTTCTTTACTCCGTACCGGCTCCTTCCTTGGGGGAGATACCCCCTCCCGTTTTGATTTTGTTCTTGCCTATTACCCCTTCACTGTATAGGGGGATGCCTCTTTTTTCTTCCCCTCTCCTAAGGGTAGATGTCAATTACAACTGTTGTTTTCTCAATTGCTTTGTTTATATGTTATTTTCAGCGGTGTTGGGTTTTTTTCCGCCTGTTCTTTACAATTGAGCTTCTCTTCCGACCTCCTCGACTAAATTAACCAAACTCCAACTCTTTTCCTACCATTAACATGGCGTTGAAATACTCTTTTCATAATGTGAAAGGTTTAAATCACCCTTTAAATGCTACTCATGTGAAAGAGGTTTTTCAGGTCAAACCCGGGTTCTCTGTCTTCAGGAACACACCTTTTTGAGACCGATACTCGCCTTTAAAATCGCCCCCCTTTCCAACATATCCAAACCACTCCCAAAAAAAAGCGGGGGTGGCAATTCTAATTAAAAATACGGTTCCTTCCAATTTTTTTTAAGCAATATCAGACCCCCCAGGTGAACATCATTTTGATCTGTGAGATAAACTCCCAAACCACTTACGCTGTTGCCCTATAGCACCCAATTCCAAGAAATACCCTTTATCAGGAAAAAAATATCAGAGGCCCAAACACTGAAAAGGGGGGCTTAGTTACTGTGGGGATTTTTAAATCGTGATTTACAATGCCTTTAAAAGATCCAAGTCCCGGATCTCCTCCTAATGATTGAAGGGCTTTACTTTTTGAAAAGGATCTCCCATATCTGGGGATACTTTCACCCATCTTTAAAAGATTTTACTTTTTTTCCCCCCCCATTCATCCATTTCGAATCGATTACTTTCTTGTGGATAAAATATTACTTCCGCAATTTTTTGCCTCATTAAACGGCCCATCACAGGTCGGATCACCCCCGGTAAAGTTGTATATAAAAAACCTTCTTTCCCCCTTCACAACCTCCCTGTGGAGAATTAACAACTTTCTAATTTTAAACTCCCAAAAATGTTGATATTTGGAAAAAACCCCTCCGAATCTTTTCCCCGAACGTTAACTCGTTTCCTCCCCAACCTCCTTTGGGTGCGCCCTTAAGCCTAAAACCGGGTATTTATACAAATTTTCAAAAAATGAAAAAGAATTCAATCGCACCTAATTTCTTCTCATCCATTCAGAGGGTAGATAAAAACATTTAAAAATAATCCTTCCCTTAAAAAAAAAACACTTTCAAACCTTCAAAATAGTCTCCGAACCACTACCCTTTAAAACTATGAGAGGGAACCTCAATAAATTGAAGTGGCAATTTTTTTTCAAGGAGACCCCCCCTAAAATTCTTGCTCGAAGAATTAAAATCCAAAAAGCTCGAAATAAAATAGCTAGATCAACTAAAAGTAATGAGAAATCAGAAAAACCATGGACATCGCCAAAGAATTTGCTGCTTTTCTAAAGCTCTATAACTTTCAAAAGGAAGAAAAATTTTACTTTCCTTCAGACAGAATTTAATCTTTTCCCTTTAATCTAAACCCCGCCCAAAATAACCAATCACAGTAGAATTATCAATGCCCTTTTACTATAGCTGAATACAAAAAAATAAATTGTTAGTAAATGAACAAAAAACCAGGCCCGATGGCACTCCAATGAATCTAAGTTTTTCAGAAATATTGGCCCCACTAGACCGCAAAGTTTTTGACATACCCACACCAAACCCTCCCCCAAAAAACTTTTACATGAACCCTTACCACAATACCAAACCAGGGAAAACCCGAAATAATGTTGAAAATTTCAGACCCATATCTTGCTAAAAACCCATATCAAAATATAGCAAAATCCTGCCTCCAGAATTAATCTAATCCTCCCTTCTCTTGAAATTTGACCAAAAGGCTTCGTTCCCTGGCGACAGGCTAGAGATGCCCCCCGACGGCTTTAGACCTTTTCAGATCGCAGGCAACCCCAAAAACAAAAATTTGCTTTCCTCTGCCCGACCCCCAAAAGGCTTTTGACAGGGTGAATTGGAGTACCTGAATTACCTTAAAGAAATTTTGGGTTTTCGGGTTTCTTGTTTCTGCTATTAGACCCTTTTACTCTACCCCCCCAGCCTCAGTATTAACTTCAGGTTTTTTTTCGGAACCTTTTAATTTACAAATGGCACACGTCAGGGTTGCCCTTTTTTTCCCCCCTAATTTTTTTTCTTTGTATTGAACCCTAGTGAAAGATTTGAAAAAACCCCTTAAAATCCGGAATCACCACCAAAACCAAATCACAAAATCCCTCTCCTGACGATGTCTGCTCTTATCTAAACCCCAATCATCATCCTCCATATTTGGGTACGTTTCAAAAATATTTACTGGTCTCTTTTTATAAAATTTAAAAAAAAAAATTTCCTTCATTTTTTTCCCCTCAAAAACCGTCTTTTCCCAATTCCCCTTTTTTAAAAGGGCTTTGGTTTTACTATAACGCAGCGTCATTAACACTTAGGGGTTAAAGTTACTACGACCCCCCCCAAACCACTCTAACCCCAAACTTTTATCCTTAACAGAACTGGAAGCAGAAATAAAAAAATGAACAAACTCCAACTATCCTGGGGTAGCCAGAATTAACATCCTAAAAATGTCCTTTTAACCTAAGTTCATTTACCTTTCCGTCAAAATTCCCCATCCATACCAACTCAATCATTATAAATACAACGATGTTTAAAAATTTCATATGGAATGGTAAAAAGCAAGAGTTTAAACAAAAAACCCCTTTTCCCTAGTCACAAAAAGGTGGGCCTTGCCGTTCCCCCAATTTCAATCGTAATATTGCGATCCTTTTTGAACAAGCTCTGCCTTGGTCCCAAACGACACGTCCCCCTCCTGGGGCACAGTTAGAGGGCTTTCTTTTCCCCACGTCCCTCCTTCACATCTTAAAACCTCTCTTTGGGGGCCCCCCTCCGCCTCCCCCCCACAAACCCCGCGGGGCCTCTTTAATCTATGGAAAACAATTTTTTAGTTACAATCTTGGGTTTCTTTCCTAAAAAAAACAACCAAATTTTGTGTTTTGAGTTGTTGGACGACAAAATTCTCTTCCCCTTCTTGGGCACATTTAGGCTTTCATCAGTTGACCAGTTTTTTTTTAGGATAATGGAGTATTAAAGTCTTTTGCAGACCCCACCTCTTCATCTCTGAGCAACCTAAAATTTATTCTTTTATATCTCCAACTTAGACATCTTATCACCTCAAATTACGGCCCATTACCTACCCCTCCATCGACTTCCCTAAATTTCTCTTCAAATAAGGCTTTTAAAAAGGTCTATCCCTTTCTCTTATTGATCCTGAAAAGCAGTTGAGATAAAACCCCCCCACCCTCAAATGGGAAAAAGAAAATAGCTAACATTCTCCTCGAACAATGGAAAAACGCATACACACCCCCCTCACACCTCTCCCAAATGCCTTAAACCCAAACGAGATCATGCGTAAAATCCACCTTCGCTGGGACTTATCACCCCCCCGCCCGTCCCCATAACATGCCCCTGGTTTATGCTGGGGAAAGGCTGTGGTCAATTGGGAAATTTTTTCTTGTGGGGGGATGTCCACACATAAAAAAATTGTGGAAGTCATCTTCCCTATGTTTTCTCAGATCACTGGTTTCCACTTAAAAACCCCCCCAGTCTTCAGTATTAGTATAGGGGTTTTGAAATTCCTCCCTCTTTAAGAAAAAATATTCTTTCAGCTTTAATTCGGCCGTACGCAAACGCTATGGTTGGAAATTCCATATACCTATATTCCCGAAATTATTAATAAAATGAAATTTCAACTGTCATTGTGAATTACAACTAGCGGGACCCACCCCATGTCTGTCTCAAAAAAAGGTTTTTTGGGGAAACCCCCGGTTATCGTCTAGATTCTATTCACATTCCCCCTGATTCATCTTCCCCTCCTCCGACTCCCACCGCTTACATTTTTGTATGTACAAATATTTCTTTCTATTGTATACTGCTGAGTAATGTTTTATTTAAATTGAATTTTTCCCTGCTGTTGCAGGTTTTCTTGTTACCTTTTACGATTTTTACAAACTATCTTGTTTCACTTATTCATGTGTACTTCTCTTAACAATAAAAAAATTTTTTTAAAGAATAAATCCCTCAAGTTGCCTGATAATGTAAATTGGACAGACCCAAATAAATTTCACAATAGGGGCGATATCATCCATACCAAATTTAAATTCCATAGAGAGCCCAACTTCTGGACACGCGCAGCATCGCTTGAGTCTCACACTCCGTCATACACAGTGCTTTGTGGTGGCTTTATTCTGGACCCAGACATTATGGCTTCAGCTTTATGCCATTGGGCTCTCTATGCATTAATTGGGAAAGGGTTTTAAATATCCCCCCTATTGTGTATTAATTTTTGGTCCGTTTCCGGGTTTGGGACATTATCATGAAAAACTTGGGGGTATTTTTTTATAAACCCTTTTTCCCTTGGATTTATGTCTGTCTAGGGGGCCCCCTTTGGTATCTTTTATTGAACATCTTTGTTTATATCCTATTTTATTTGGTGTTTAAGCATCATTGCTTTTTTGTAAATTTGGGATTTTTTTTCCCTCCTTTTTGGGGGGGTTCCTTTTTTGTTCCCTATGCATACCCCTTAAAGGGAATCCTTTAATTTGGGGGGGATTGAAACTTTTTGGGATTTTTTTGTGTAAGGGGATTTCCTGGTTTTTTTTGGGCTTTTTGGGGGTTTGGGTTCGGGACAGCGCCGCCCTTGTTGGGGGAAAACTCTTTGGGTTTTCAGTATTTTTTTTTAATTTTTTATGTTTGGCCCTTTCTGGGGTTTTAAACCCCCCCTTTTTTTTGTTTTTTTTTTGTCTGTCATTTTTTTAAACGTTGTTTCTTTTTTTTGAAGTATCTTTAAAAATTAATATTTTATATTTTATTTGTTTTTTTCCCTCTTCTGGTTTGATCATGGTATGCAAAAAAAAACATTTTGGGGTTACAGTAGGGGAACAAAAATGTTTTTAAGGGGTAACGTAAGATTAAGTTCTTTTTTTTTTCCTCTTTTGGTTGTTTGAAAAAAAAAATTTAAGGGAAAATAGTGATGGGGGAAATGGGGGGGTTTTTAAGAAAAAATTTTCCCTGCTTTTCCCTTTCCTTTTTTTTTTCCCTCTAGAAGGGTAATATTGTCGGGGCTAAATTTTCAATTTTTATTGCCAGGATTTGCTTTTTGGTCCCATTTACGGCCCCTAAACTTCAGTAAATTAAGAGCCACCCCACAACCTTATGGTTTTTCCCCCAAAAGTGTTTGCCATAAGGACTCTGCCCAGACCTGCTGGGGGAGCTCACAGCACTCCCTCAGACCTCTTAGCTGGGTTCGAGGGGGCCACTACACTGCAGGGAGAGGAGGGGACAGAAGGGAAGGGAGGGAAAGTGAAAGGGAAGGTGAGTGAAGAAGGGGGAAAAGGATAGGAAGATAGGGGATGAGAGGGAAAATTGGTCCCCCCCACTTTTTGAACCAAAGTTACGCCCCTGATCACCATCCTTTTCGGGTATTTTAACCTTTTCAACACCATACACTGGCTATATCACCTTTGTGGCACAATGAAAAATGTTTGGACAGCCCCAACGAGTTAATACTTAAGAGATTAGCCAAGTCTGCAATATATTCTGCAATCCTTCTTTTTAAAGGATGGATAGTACAGCCCACATAATTTTTAGCGCACAAATTACATTCCGCAACATAAACAACAAAGTCACTGTTGTAATTAATGAAACTTTTGATTGAAAACGAGAGAAAATAAAGAAGTTGCCATGTTAGTTATCTTCATGTACTTACATACAGAACAACGTGAAGAACCACATTTACAGTTACTACATATGTAACAAAGTATCAGAAATATGTTGTTTTCCCTATACATACTGGGAGAAAGGATGAAACCCAATGTGTTACCTGAAACTACAACCCTGTGCTAAAATGTTGGACAGAACAGGATCCTGTTGTAACAACGGAAGATTTTTTTAATGATGTTAACTATCGATGTAAATTGGTCACTGTATCTAGTAGTAAATGTAATAATTGACTTATCTCTAACATTATTATTTCTGGATTGTCCATGCAGTAAATCAGTCCTAGATCTTTCAGATACAATATTAGTGGGCCTATCTAACATCCATTTGGAATATTTTCTCTTTAAAAGCCTCCTTTTAGACTGACCAAGTAAATGCTCATAAGATTCATGATTAGAACATACACATTTAATTCTGAAAAATGCCCTGATGGTAGATTTGGGATGATGACTATGGGCATGCAATATAGCTTTCCGATAGACCAGCTGTGTCTTTCCGATAAAGAGAATTAATAACTTTCTGTATAGAATGATTCATTTTTTAATGGATTTCTAATAAACACTTTATTTTTTGGTGCTGGACATTTTCCATATTCTATGGTTTCCATCATATAAAGAGACAAAGCCACTCATTGTCAATAGTACAATATATCCTGGTGTTTGCAAATCTCAGGTGGTGCATGGAACAAACCATGTTGGCAAAGGGATATTATCCAAGATAAATCCAGCACTTGACCTCTAAAATTACTTTATTCAATCCCAAATAAAAACTCAAAAAGAGTAAAAACAATAATGAGGCAGCATTCATGTCTTCGTCCAAAGTGAGATATAATTTTAAAACTTCAGTGCTGGATTTCTCTTGGATAATAAGCCTTACTTGTGTACAGTGCATTCGTAGACTGGTCTTGGCATTTGTTAAGACATAAATAATGACATGCACCATACCTGACATGTTCTTAAATCATTTGCGCCAAAAAAATAGTAATTGCAAAAAGACAG
>JAODAL010060832.1:0-20662 GCA_025379985.1 Phyllomedusa bahiana | reverse complement strand
GATTGAGCCTGGTCTACCTACAGGGGGTTGTAAATGGTTTTTCACTGTGACGGTGATTTCCCCCCGGGGGCATCAGGAAACCAGTCTGTTCTTTAGCTGGCTGTGCTTCCTTGCACTGCTCACCTGTCCCCACTTACCGCCTCTGCGGGTTAGTTCCTAGTCCTGGTAGCCACACCCGAGGGGGCGCTGTACCGAAGGGGTGATGCCCGCAATGCCCGAAGACCACGGATTGGCGAGTACCCAATCTTCCTCTGTTAGGGGGTAGTCGAGAGTCTCATTTTTTTCTATGGCAGTAGGTGGCCTCAGGAATTCCGTTTTCCTACAGCCCCCCAGCGGCGATGGCCTATGCCAGGATTGTCTTGCACGGGGGTTCCCATGGCGAGGGGTGTGAGTTTGCTTCTCCCTCCTGTCCCTAGCCTACATGGGGCAGCAGGTCACTTTTTGGCCTCACCGCCATATTGCAGCAGCCGTTGCGGTACCGCATGGACAGGGCAGCACACTCTGCTGGGGGTTGTTTTTTTTTATTTTTTTTATATCCCCTAGGGCTTTGGGCACTGCTTACCTGCTTGCCACAGCCGTGGTTTCAAATTTGGTCCCCGGCCTAAGCTGCACCCTGTCTTGGGCTTTTGCCACCAGATGGACCTCGCCCTGGTTCTGGCCCTTCCCAGAATGGGGCAGGGTCTTCTGCAGCCCGGGCTGTTTGGAGGCGGAGCTTGGACAACATTTTTTCAGTGTCCTCATCCTGGCTGTTGCTTCTGCACCTTTCCAACTCCCGTGGAGGACTCCGCATCTTGGGGTGGCAAGCTGGTTTGTTTCAGGCCATTTATCCCTGCTCCACATACCCTGCAGCCATGTCCCTCTCCAAGGAAAATGGGTCAAAGCAGCCCGTGCCAAAAGCAGGGGCGCTGTAGTTAGCCTGTGCCTATTGCCGCAAGAAATTTTCCTGCGGCCAGCCCAGTGTCCTTTGCGTAGCTCCTCAGCGACCACCTGCTTCTCAGGAGTCGGTGGCCCCGGAATATACCAAGGTCCCTCTCACTAGCAGTGGGTGAACTCTCAAGACTGTCCCAGGTTATGGTTTTGGCCATAGACTGCATGCCGTCGCTGCTTGCTGCCCAGCCTAGCACCTCCAGAGCCAGACAGGGGTGATGAACCGGCAGCAGTGGTCCAAGCCCTTATTCGGGCTTTGAGAGACTCCCTTCATGTTAAACATGAGGCTGTCTCGGCCTCTTAGGTGGAGTTTCCTTTAAACACAGCAGTTGGCAGCATTTGGTGTTCCCTACTCAACTGGAGTTTGAGGAACTGGTTGCCAGGGAGTGGAAACAGACAGACAGGCATTTGTTTCCTCCCAGACGGCTTAATACCCTTTGTCCTTTTCCGGAGGAATCAGTGGCAAAGTGGTCAGGGGTTCTATCAGTTGATGCCCCAGTCTCCTGGCCCACGGCTATCCCCGTCTCGGTTGCGGCAGACCTTATGGACAAATGTCTTGATGGACTTTGTAAAGCGGTCTTTGAAGCGGCCGGAACACCCTGTGGCTGGCTCTTGCTTCATCCTGGGTCAGCAAGGCTTGCACGGTTTGGTCCATACAGCTGCAGCAAGGACTGTTGGTTGATGAGGTGAGTGGCTGATGTTGGCTTCTAATTGGCGTTCTAGTTCATTTCACAGGTTTCCTGAGGGGTTGTGACCAGTGCTCTTCAGGAGGCAACATGGTATTAATGGTTGGTCTCAGTGTGGGTTGCAGTCCAGTCATTGTACTACTGGTTGGTGATTTCTCCTGACACAGTTCTAGGATTGGTGTTTCTCAGAACTTCATGGTTGGGCCAAAGAATTTCATTATTGAAGTGATTTAGCTTAATTAAGATTTTTTTAAGCCTTGCCTCCATTGTGGCTACGCCCAGTATGTCCTTTCTTATTTTTAAACAAGAAGCAATAAAGTTTGGATTTTATATCATTGTTTTGGTGCTTGGAACGCACTTTTCTCTTTGGAGGTCAGGACTCTGTTTTAGTTCCTTCACACACAACTTGTCACCCAGTGTCTTTATGTACTTTGCTTTGTGCATAGGGGCATAGTCATGCTGGAACAGAAGGCCTTCCCCAAACCGTTGCCACAAACTTGAAAGCTTAAAATTGTGTAAGGTGCTGAGGTATTTGGGTATTAACCTCTTAGGCCTCGTTCACACGGCTTATTTTGGGACTGATTGGAGCCGTAGGCCTCGTTCACATGGCTTATTTGTCCGCGAATTGGCGCCGTACTCCGCGCCGGATTTGCGCTGCAGTACGGCTCCAATCCGTCCTAGTAACTACGGTAAAACCACAGTTCTCATAGAGAACAGTGGATTCCGTTTGCTCCTCCCGCTCGGCGGAATCCCGGGGGGGGGAGGAGAAAGTGACATGCACATTATTTACGGCGCGGATGCGCCGTAGATAATGACAGTCTATGGGGCCGGGGAGCGGCGCCCCTGCCGCGCTCCGGCCCCGCCCCCGTCCCGACCTATTCACGCCGGATTTACGAGCGCAATCCGGCTCACAAATCCGCCGTGAATAAGCCGTGTGAACACGGCCGTACTGCGCGCCGTATTTGCGCTTCAGTACGGCTCCAATCCGTCCCAGTAACTACGGTAATCCACAGTACTCATAGAGAACTATGTATTCCGTCTCTCCTACCCGCTCGGCGAATCTGTCGCGGGGGGAGAAAGTGACATGCACATTATTTACGGCGTGTACGCGCCGTGAATAATGAATGTCTATGGGGCTGGCGAGATGCCGGCCCCTCCCCCCCTGCACGGCTTCCGGCGTAATTGCGGGGCGAAATCCGTCCCTGCAATTACGCCGGCAATAAGCCCTCTCAAGTGGCAAAAATCTGTACCTTTTAACTGGGAAAAACAGCATAATGGGTTTTTGATCTCTTGCACTGCTATGTGGTTTCTCTAATATATGGCACTATTATCCTACCTTTAATTATTGTTACTTATGTTGCTATTTTAGTTTCCTATCATTGGTATTGGGGGCCAGTCATATTTTGTTGTGGGACCCAATTGCACTTCTGTAAATCAGTTTGCATGGGGACTTCATACCCATAGGGCTCTGCAGAAAAAAAGTGCTTTCTTAGAAGCCATGTAAATGCTGTATACATTTTATTGGATTTCTACAGTGGGGAAAATAAGTATTTATTTGATACACTGGTGATTTTTGCAAGTTTTCCCACCTACAAAGAATGGAGAGGTCTCTAATTTTTATTGTAGGTACACTTCAACTGTGAGAGACAGAATCTAAAAAAAAACAACAATATCATTTTTTTAATTTTTAAAGTAAAAAATTAATTTTACATTTTATTCATGAAAAAAGATTTTGATCACCTCCCAACCAGTAAAAAAGCCTGGTTTCCACAGACCTGTTTTTTTTAAATTTTTTTATAGAAGCCCTCCTGCTTTGCACTCCTTACTTGAATTAATTGCACCTGTTTAAGTGTGTGGACAGGTGTCTTTTTATATAGGTAGCAGGTTCAGTCAACACCCCCAACTTTTCCAATTTGGTCAAGCCAAAGGCTGTCTAAGGACACCAGGGGACAAAATTGTAGACCTGAAAAGGCTGGGATGGGTACAGGACAATAGGAATTTACTGGGGGAAAAAGGACAGCTTTTGGGCGTAACATTAAAAATGGAAAGAAACACAAGTGATGTCAATCTTCTCTTTTGGGGGGCTCCATAAGATTCCCTGTGGGAAAAGGATGATTCTGGCAAGTCGGGAAATCGGCTCAGAACTATATAGGAGGACCTGGTCAAGCCCTGATAGAGCTGGGACCACAGGCTGAAAGATTACCATTAGTAGTTAGAAACAACTATGCCTCAGGATTAAAACCCTGCAAGGTCCCCTCCTCACCCCCAGCACAGTCCGGGCCGTTTGAAGTTCCCCAATGCATCTGGAGACCGAAAAGGTATAGGTAGTGAACTTTTTGATGTCGAACCCAGTCGCTGCAATTGGGGGAAAGGAGGAGGTGAGGAAACCCCAAGAAAACGCCCCAACCGTGAAGCATGGGATGGAAACATAAATTTTTGGGCGTGTTCCTCTTCAAAGGGGTTTGGCCCACCGCACTGATTAAAGGGGGTGGATGGGGCCATGTATTGCAAGATTTTGGAAAAAACCCTCCTTTCATTTAAGAGCTTTAAAGAGAGTCGTGGTTGGGATTTCACGGGGCAATGCCGAAACAACATCTAGGGCAATAGGGAGGGGGCTCCATAAGAAGAATTTAAAAGGGTTGGAACCCTAGCCAGTCTCGACCTAACCCAATTAAAAAATCTTTGGATGGAAATGAAAACCCCGTTTTCCCCTGACAGCCAAAACCTAAAAGTCTGGAGAAGTTTGTATGGAGGAGGGGGCCAAATCCCTGGTGGGTTGTGTGCAAATTCATCAAGAACTGCAAAAAAACGTATGCCTCTGTAATTCAAGCAAAGGTTTTCTGTACCAAAATTTTGAAGTTGTGGTTTTTTCTATGTATCAAATGTTTTTTAGCTTTTAAAATGCAAATTAATTATTTTAAAATCAACAATGTGTTTTTCTGTTTTTTTTTGATTCCTTTTTTACATTTAATGTACTTCGCTTAGTTTTTCAGACCTCTCCATTCTTTGTAGGTGGAAAAACTTGACAAATCGCCTGTGTATACTTATTTTCACAGCTGTATATTGAGGACAGGATTGCAGTAGATTAATTGTTGTACTGAACTGTAGAGAGGCACCGCAAGGCAGCCAGTCAGTCCCTCAGTAAAAACAGGCCCCAAAAACACATCCCGCTTTTTGGCAGTATTAGTGTCATAGTATGTTGAATGTAATTTTAAGTTAAAAAAGCATGAAGCAACTGTTTTTGAAAATTTTTGTCCCCGGGCTTTTGCACCCGAGACACCAATTATATTTTTTCAGAATTTTTTTTCCACAAATTTTTACACTTTGACTTCGTTTCCACTATTTCTCATTTTAGCAAAATAATGGTTTCATTCATGAGTAACTTATTTGACAAATCCAAATCACACATCATGGGATCATGTTCTTTAAACAGGGGGTAGCGGCCCTTAAAACAGTTGCATCTATCGTTTAATCAAGAAATTGGATGATCGATTTTGTGTTCTAGACCGTGCTACGGAATAACACACAGCTATGCTCAATGCTTCGTGCCATTTACAAGTACTATAAACTGTCATTGATTTATTCTTTTCTGTTCGGCTTTTAAAACATTCCCTCCCTTTTTTCCTTGGGTTCTTGCTTTTTTAAAAAAAGTAGGGACAATCAAAGGGCTGCCATTACGGGCCCACACCCCAAAGGGTATGTTCACACGGCTAATTTGCAGCGATACAGTACGCACCGCAATACGCCGGGTGTTTTGGAAGTCGCGCTGATTCGCGCGTATTCCCAAAGCACGGGGGGCCGGCAGGCATAACTCGCAGCGCGTAATCGCCACGAATAATTGACATGTTACTTATCTCCCCACACATACAATACAATCGTATTACATGCGTGGGGGGACAAGGCCAACCCAATATTTCTTAGGGGAAAGATTGGGATTACTGCAATTGCAGCCGCATTCGCCGCTTTAAACGGCCATACGCGCAAAATAAGCCGTGTGAACATCCCTAAGTAGCAGTCTATTTTTTAAAGGGGGTTGCCTCACTACTTTGTTTCATCTTACTCCGTTTCTTTTATGTTTTCACTTTGAATTCAGGGGCATGTTTACGGGCTTTACTAGGCTGCAGTAGAAAGCCAGGTCTGTAGTATAGAACCACTGCTGGCGCCTATCAGAAGGATCAAAAAGGTTCCGTAGCTATAGCAACCTGAGGAGCTGATGCAGCTCATAAAAGAGGGGATATCTAGGATGGTAGGACACTGTTAATGGAACATATTGCAAAGGATTGTTTTTAGCAAGATCTTTATTTTTTCATTTAAATAGCAGTCCTTGTAGTGAGACAACCCCTTTAACACTCTCCACTAAAATTCTAATATTCTAAAACGCTTATGGGAAACTAGCTGTAGCAATTCAGTGCGCTCTGTGCTTCTCTGCACCGATAAGAAGAAAAAGTGCTGTAACACTTCAGCGCCTTCTGTGCACTGATGAAGGGGAAAAGAGCTGTAAGGGTATGTTCACACAGTATAATATTTTCAGTGCGTGCCAAAATCGCAAGTAATGTCAACAAGAAAACGAGTAGATTTCTGCCTCCTATATTTTATTATTTCACGGCACTTAAACACCCGAAAGAATTGACCTGTTGATTTTTTTCTGTCACATACAGTGTGTATTTTACATTGCAGTCCAAGTGTGTTGAGAGCCTTGTTTTGTGCATATTTTGGTGCAAAATTCGAGCCAAAATACATCGTGTGAATATACTTTAACTCTCCAGTGCCCTCTGTGCTTCTCCCTAATGTGATACCTCGCCCTTTTTCAAGCCACACTCGTTGCCACTCAACTAGCCAGCCAGTGTTCTACTCTGCACTGCTGAGGAGCAAACATCCTGAAACAGCTGTCTGCAGATGAACAAACTGGCATAACTTTAATCCTTTTCACATTTCAAGGCTCAGTGAGTTGAATGCTACTTCCAATAAAGGGCGCTGAAAAGTTCCAGCTCTTTTCACATAAGCTTTTTGAATATTTAAATTTTAGTGGAGCATAACGGCATTAAGGGCGACATGTATGAACGTTGGCGCTGACAGACCAGTTCTAAATAGCTTTAGAGCAATGTAGAATGCACCAGAATGTATGAACCTGTTCTTCTGCAGGTCATACATTTGGTGACAACTTTAGCCACAAGACCACCTTTAGCTTGGTCTGGCTGTTCTAACCGTTATGCGCCTAGGGTTGGTGTCCTACATTCATAAATGTGTCTGATACTACGAATGTGGTGCGACGCCCGCACATCTTTGATACATTACGAAGTGTCGGGGCAGAGGCCGACTGCGCCACAGTTTGAAGTACGACTGTTCATTCATATAACATGTATAGAACAGGGCTACGACAGCTTTTTGCCGCAAAGTACGCCAGAATACTGGCACCGTCGCGGTCATATATGTTGCCCTAAGTCTCAACACACAGACATATTGGGCCTGATTTATCAAAACTGTCTAAGGCCTCGTTCACACGGCTTATTCCCGACGGATTTGGTGGATTGGCGCGTATGAGCGCACAAATCCGCCGTGAATAAGGGACGGGGGCGGGGCCGCACGGCGGGGGGGCCCCGCCCGGCCCCATGACAATGCATTGTTACGGCGCGTCCGGCCGGTAAATAATGTGCATGTCATTTTCCCTCCCGCGCGGATTACCCAGGGGGGGAGGAGCGACGGGAATCCCCTGTTCTCCATGAGGCATGGATTAACCGTAATTGCTGCGAGGATTGGCGCCGTACTGAAGCGCAAATCCGGGGGGCAGTACGACGCCAATACGCGGCAGAATAAACCGTTGTTGAACAAGCCTTTACAAGTAAGAATGTCTTAGTTACCCATAGCAACCATCAGGGCTTAGCTTTTATTTTTGAAACAGCTGTGGAGAAATGAAAGCTAAGCCCTGATTGGTTGCTATGGGCAACTAAGACATTCTTAATGTTAAACAGTTTTGATAAATCAGGCCCATTGTGCTTGTCCCTAATGAGATACTTTACCCCCTTTATGCCCAATTCAAGTCGATAGGGTCATCATGCAATTGATCCAGGGTTGTTGTCATTTTAATTTTTCTGTTCCGGTAATGGAACATAAAAAATAGAAATCCCGATACAGGTGTGAACCTACCCTAAGGCTATGTTCACACGATGTACTGCGGTGCGTAGAGTACGCACCGCAGTACATTGTGTCTTTCGGGAGCTCGCGCTGAAACTCGCATACTCCTGCGGCGAGGGCGGGAAGAGGAGGTGTAATCCATAGTTCTCTATGAGAACTACGGATTACCGTAATTTCGGCATGCATCTCACCTGTATTAGAGCGCAAATACGACGTGAAGTGTGCACTGAAATGACCCCGTGTGAACATGCCCCAAGAGGCAGCTGAATAGAATTGGTATAATCTCGACAGAAGTAGACCGTTCAGGGGCTGTAATTAACATCTATGTGTCAATACTTTGAACGGTCTGTAACCTGCCATTACTTCAGATCTGTGTGAGGTCTCTACAGCGGGTCCCAGACCTTCCAGTATCTTCTCTGTTCTGGCAATTGTAATCACAATTTATACTTTTTAATAGAAGAAGTTGCTATAGCTTGGAATGTGATTTGCTTGTTGTGCTGTATCTCATACTTGTGTTTTCTACCCACGCACAGGAAGATGAGGTAGAGGGGGAGGAAGGTGTTACCAGTGAAGGTAAGTGCCCCCCTTCAACCTTTAACTTTAATTACATTTGATTCACAAATTTATTGCAGTTGCTCCAGGCATGTTCCTGTTAGGAAGGAAAATAGGAATGTTTTGTTATGTCAAACAAAGATTCACTATAAAGTTACATAGTTTGTAAGTCTGAAAAAAAGACAGACGTCCATCCAGTTCAGCCTATTGTGCTATAGTATTGATCCAGAGGAAGACAAAAAAAACCTTGAGGTAGAAGCTAATTGTCCCCATTTTAGGGGAAAAATTCCTTCCCAACTCCAATCTGACATCAGAATAAATCCCTGAATCAACGCCCCTTCTTCAGAATCCTAGACACTATAACTTGTTATATTATTACATCTAGAAATGTATCCAGACCCTTCTCCAGAATCCTGGTCACTAGAACTTGTTATATTATTATACACTAGAAATGCACCCAGACCCTCTTTGAACTCTATAATCGCCAATGAAAATAGGGCCAATAAATCAACAAAAAGGGAAGTGGTATATAACCTACAACGCCAAACACAAACCCAAATGTAACAGTACACAAAAGCAAATAAAAAGACAGTGCTGGATAACTGAAGAATAACTTGAAGTAAGCCCCAATATAAGTAAATACACAATCTTATAATGTTAGTAGAAACAATCATTAACATGTAAAGCAAATACATTATCCCACAGTGTGTAAGTAAAGCAAGTAAGCATAAATTCCAACTAACAAATAAAGGAACAAAAATTATATAACATAATGGGTGAATACAGACCAGTAGCACAAGGGCACTGCTGGTCTGTATTGACCCATTATGTATGTTATATAATTTTTGTTCCTTTATTTGTTAGTTGGAATTTATGCTTACTTGCTTTACCTACACACTGTGGGATAATTGTATTTGCTTTTATGTTAATGTATTATTTCTACTAACATTATAAGATTGTGTATTTACTTATATTGGGGCTTACTTCAAGTTATTCTTCAGTTATCCAGCACTGTCTTTTTATTTGCTTTTGTGTACTGTTATATTTGTTTCATAAAATATATTTGTAATTTTTATTTGGGTTAGTGTTTTTGTGTTTGGCATTTTAGCCTCTTTGAACTCTTTTAGTGATTTCACCATGACAAGTTCCTCTGGCAGAGAGTTCCACAGTCTCACTGCTCTTACAGTAAAGATTCCCTTTCTATGTTTATGTAGAAACTTTCTTTCCTCAAGACGTAGAGGACACTCCCTTGTTCTGGATACAGTCCTGGGTATACATAGATCTTGGAAGAGATCTCTATATTGACCCCTGATATATTTATACAAAGCCGTTTTTTCGCTAAACTAAATAACCCTAATTTTGCTAATCTTTCTTGGTATTGTAGTTGTACAGTTGTGTCTTTGATGACCATTTTGGTCTATGGCGTTCAGCACTTGCTTCTATGTAAACTGCACTGGTATTTGAAGGTGGCATAAATATCCCAGTAATTCTATTGGTTATGTTATATAATTAGCTGAATTTTACTCTGTTGTAATATTTATCCCTCAAATGGAATTTTTCAGGTTCTAGAAAATAGTTCTTCCACTAGACAGCATTAGTGGCTGTAGTAAGGCAAAGGTTTTTAAAGAATGTTATTTCTTACCATGTGTTATTTAATACGTATACAATTGAAAGGGTAAATAAGGTAACAAAAGATAACCAAATATTACTTAGTCAAAAAAACTTATAGAAATCAGTGGAAAAGACTGTAAAACTTAACTTTTAATAGCTCTCTAAATATAACATTACTATACCCAAACATAGGACCACTCACCCTATATATTCCTATATCTATACTAACTGACAATATGCTTGTGGGGACATCGTCCCGATAAGGATGACTCCACCTAAAGGTCTAATTACTGAACACCTCATATAGGTGCACTAGGGTTCAGTAATTAAGCTTCACAAATTTTTCAGGGCAAAAAAAGCCTTTTTTTTTTTTTTTTTTTTGCCTTACAGACCATGTTTAAAAAAGGAAAAAAAAAGGCTCCTGTTTTATATGCTGATCAAAAATCTATTGACACTTTAAAATCCTAGTGTTTGGGTCTAGCTGCTCAACCACTTAATGCTTCGGTATAGCTAAAAAACGTTTAGTCATGAACTTGTATAAAATTACTTTTTATTAACAACTTCATTAAAAGTCATAAAGTGACTATTTATGCAAGTGAGACATTTCTTATCAAAAGATCACCTGAGTCCTTTGTAGCCGCTTTATTTTCCGGCTTTCTCTAATCGATACACATGCAACATCAGACCAAAGTCCTCTTCTCAGAGCGTCTACAAGACCTCCCCTCTCTGTTGCCGCTACGTTTTCGCGACGTTTCGAGGGCCGACACGCCGCCTTTGGTGCTTGACAAAGAGGGCGTGTCGGCCCTCGAAACGTCGCGAGATGTAGCGGCAACAGAGAGGGGAGGTGTTGTAGACGCTCTGAGAAGAGGACTTTGGTCTGATGTGTGCATGTGTATGCGATTAGGAGAAAGCCGGAAAATAAAGCGGCTACAAAGGACTCAGGTGATCTTTTGCTAAGAAATGTCTCACTTGTACAAATAGTCACTTTATGACTTTTAATGAAGTTGTTAATAAAAAGTAATTTTATATAAGTTCATGACTAGAACTGTGTTTAGCTATACCGAAGCATTAAACGGTTGATTAACTATATAGCAGGTGGGGACCTGCAGCTACGGTATTCACCTGTAACTAAAAGAAGGTGCAAGCATATAAATGGGTCTAGCTGCTACCACTACCTCACAGTTGTCACATTGATCATCTGATCAGTGTAGAAAATCCACGGTATTCTTTGATGGGATTTAAACAAGATTAGATTTTTTTTTTGTTGACATTAAAGTATAACAATAAATCAGTGCAACTCTCTATAAATGGTTCAGAGGCTATCTCTCATGATATACTTGAGTATGTACAGTGGGTTGCAAAAGTATTCATAGCCCTTGAGATGTTCCTCCATTTTAAACATTACCGCCACAAATGCAAATGTACTTTATTGATATTTTATGTGATAGAGAAACACAAAGTAGCAAGTATTTGAAGTGTAAAGAAAATGATACAAGCTTTTCCAAATTTTTGCAAATTATAAAAAATAAAAAGGATGACGTGCCCTCCTGAGTCAGTACTTTTTAGGACCACCTTTACCTGCAATGACAGCTGCAGTCTGTTGTGGGATTTCTCTACCAGTTTTGCACATCTAGAAGCTGGAATCTTTGTTCATTCTTCTTTGCAAAATAGTTCTAGCTCAGTCAGATTGGTTGGCGAACATTTGTGAACAGCAATTTTTAAGTCCTGCCCCACAGATTCTCAATGAGATTTAGGTCTGGACTGTGACTGGACCATATTAACATGAATAGGCTTTGATGTAAACCCTTCCATTGTAGTTTTGACTGTATGTTTAGGGCCGTTGTCCTGCTGGAAGGTGAACCTATACCCCAGTCTCAAGTCTTTTGTAGCCCATTATAGGTTTTCCTCCAGATTTGCCCTGTATTGACCAGTTTCTCAGTCCGTGCTGAAACAAAGCATCCCTACAGCTTGATGCTGCCACCACCATACTTCATGGTGGGGATGATGTGGTCAGGGTGATGTGTAGCGTTTGGCATTTAGGCCAAAATTTAAAATTTTGGTCTTGTCTGGCCAGAGCCCCTTCTTCCACATGCTTGCTGGGTCCCCTATATAACTTTCTGCAAACAAGACTTGCTATGGCTTGCTTTCAAAAATGGCTTTCTTCTTTTCACTCTTTCATAAAGGCCAGATTTGTGGAGTAAATGACTGGACAGAGTCTCCCATCTGAGCTGTGGCTCTCTGTAGTTTCTCCAGAATGACCCTGGGTTTTTTGGGTTTTTTTTTTTTGCTGCTTCTCTATTTAGTACTCCCCTCGTCTGGGCTGTCAGTTTAAGTGGATGGCTATTTCTTGATATACTCTTTCCATTTATGATTGATGGACTGAACAGTGCTCTGTGAGATGTTCAGAGCTTTGGCTATTTATTTATTTTATTTTTTTAACCTAACCCCGCGTTACACTTTGCCACAACTTTATCCCTGAGCTGTCTGGTGTGTTTCTTGGTTTTCATGATGCTTTTTGTTCACTAATGTTATCTAACAAACCTCTGAGCATAAATCACGAACAGATATACTCTAATTTACTAATCAAGTGACTTCTAAAGGCAGTTGGTCACGCTGGATTTTATTTAAGGGTATCCAAGTACAGGGGGCTTAATACAGAAGCAGACCAAACATTTCCATTTTTTTAATTTCTAAAAATTTGGAAAAGTATGTATCATTTCTTTACACGTCACAAATACTTGGTACTTTGTGTTGCTATATCAATAAAATACATTTAAAAAATGAGTAACAGTGCAAGGGGTATGAAAACTGTTGCAAACCATTGTAGGTCATCTGGAACAGAGGCCTCCACCAGGTCTTCTTTTGGAAGTAATGGGCAATGTATAGTTACATAGTTATAGGGTTGAAAAAGACATATGTCCATCAAGTTCAACGGAGGGTTGGGGAAAGATGTGGATGAATGAAGGGTATAAGGAATGTTTAATTTTTGTTTCCCCTAAGTATTAATATTATTTAGTATCACAAGGCATTATGAGAAAGGAGCTGGGAAGCTCACTGCGCCCTCTATTGGTTGTAACAAATCCTCAATTTAATTCTGATTCACTGAATCTTTGAGAAGCAAAAAGGAATATTAGTCAAGCCAATATCGCTCATCTACATACGACAGTTTCGGGGTTTTGCCCCTCATCAGTGTAGAGCAGAGCGATACTGGCTTGACTGAGTGGGAGGCAATGAGTGGCTGAGAAAAGGGAAACATCTCTCCTTATGGAGAGCACCAGTTAAGGTGTGTAGTGTTTTGATTGCCTTTTAGCCCACTACTAAGCATCTGCATATCACAAGGCATTATGGGAAAGGAGTAGTAATGTAGATGATGGCTCATGAGTATAGCATGTACAACCACCCACTGGGTAGAGGAAGTCTCTTGTGAATTTTAGAACAGTCGCCACGCACCCTGACATCAGACAAGATACGCAATTACAATAAACTGTCTTGTCGTAAGAGATGTGAAGTTCTTGTTTCTCGCAACAGAATTTGATAAGTTCCTAGAGGAGCGAGCAAAAGCTGCAGACCGAATCCCAACATTGCCTTCTCCTCCGACTGATGGCCCTAGAGTAGCCTCCAGCACAGGACGGGCTAAGAAGGAGAAAGATGAAGAAGCTCTCTTTGCCTTTGAATTCCTCACTCTCGGTCTGGCGCTTATGGACATCTGTAATTGTAAAGATATCAGACAGAGTGGGCTTTTCCAGTAAGAAACTCTTTTGCAATGAAGAAAGTGTTTCCTGTGGTACTAGGATCTTCTAGAATATGGATTCCATGAGTCGCACCAGACTACACAGCTGGTTTTTTTTTCTTTGTCGATATTAAAATCTCTTGTTAGCTGAGATAGCTACATTTCCTGATGCCTCCTAATGCTGTAGACCTTGTTGGTCGGACCTTTGCTTTCTTATACACCATGTCTGGATAACAATTTGAAGTGGAGCGATTTATTTAGCACTACATACCTGAAGCTGTCTACATGTGCCTCCGACAGTCACACCAACCATATACAGATTGCACTACTGGGAAGAGTATACAGCTAAGCATACAATGGGCAGTCCCACTATGATTATATTATCACCATCACCTTGCTTAATACCTTAAGTGCCTTCTTGGTCTTGCTTGGTCTTGGTCTTATAAGAGGTTGTTTTACACATTGGGAGCAGCACATGGTTTACTCCAGCACTATATGTTTAGGTACAGAAATATGCTGCTTTTTAAAGTATTTTAAGCTTATGCTTGGAATAAACCCAAGAAGATAAACCTCAAGATTAGTCCCATTTTAATGTGTGTTTTTTTGTTTTTTACAAGAAAAACTGGAATGACTTGAGGAGCCCATTAAGAAGTGTCAGACTAGATCATAAATGGCCGTATTGACTGAACGGATGAGAATTGCTGTTTTTATTTTCACCATTTCTTTTTTTTTTTGTGGAGTAGGGTAGAGCAGAGAGTGCATCGCAATAGTTACCAGCAGCTTTGATTTAAACCTGAGATAGACACTTGATACTATAGTAAATAATTCCTATTTTGCTGCATTTTCAGCTTTTTTCAATGTGTAGCATGTTCCAACAGATCTGGAATAGTAAAATCTTTTATCCTATGGAAGTCAGTGGGCTAAATTTTTAAAAATACGTGTCCCATTTTTGCATGGTTCATTTAGGATTATTTGTTCATTTTGCGGGGTGAAAATCTGTTTTTCGGGAACATTACAAAAATGACCACAAAATCTAGTTCATCCTTTATAAATAAGGATGAAAAATACATTTAACAAAATATAGTACGGAAAACAGATATAATTTAAAAAAGGAACAAATGATAAAAAAAATATACTCGTATTGCGCATATGCACTTCATCCGTGTTTTCATTTGGAAGCATGAGTGGGGCCTGCCTGCCTTTGTGTTAATATTCATAAATATATAGGTCTATTTAGACCAGAGAAGATATGTATTAAAGGGGCTGTCTTACTACATTGATTCATTTTACCTCAGTCCTGTTTTCTTGGTTTCATTTTGAAATCAGGGGCGTGTTTACTGGCTTCTACTAGGCTGCAGTAGAAGCCAGGTCTGTAGCTATAGCAACCAGTGCTGGCAGCCTATCATGAGAGATTGAACAGGTCTGTAGCTATAGCGACCTGAGGAACTGATGCAGCCCATACAAGAGGGGATATCTAGGAATAGGTAGGACGCTGTTAATGGACACATATTGCAAAGTGACTTGTTTCTGCAATCCTTGCACTGAGACAACCCCTTTAATGCTCGGTCCACATCGGCCTATATTGCCATTACATCAGGGATCTGGTGTTTTTACACATTAAGTCTGTGCATGTGGCCAGCAGAAACACCAGAAACTTTAAAGGGGTTTTCTCTCCATGCAGTTTCACAGAGCCACAGCCAGCTTTAGACTTACACTTCCTGTTCAGGCTGTGGGCAGGTCAATAGCCGTGATTGGCACAACAGCTCTCCTGTTCCTAACTATTCCTGTTACACTGACATGTCTGCAGGAGCTTTAGAAAGTATTGTATACAAGC
This sequence comes from Phyllomedusa bahiana, assembly GCA_025379985.1. Taxonomy (NCBI): domain Eukaryota; kingdom Metazoa; phylum Chordata; class Amphibia; order Anura; family Hylidae; genus Phyllomedusa; species Phyllomedusa bahiana. The sequence goes on along the minus strand of JAODAL010060832.1, from coordinate 5,190 downwards.
CTACAGAGCTCTAAATAGTGAAAGCTTCTCATTTTAGTTAAACAAAGTCCGTTGCTAGAGAGAAGACTCTGCATAAGGCGACTCACCATAGACAGACTGGTAGGTAGAGAGATGATAGGTAAGCAGAGAAACCTATGTGCTCTAAGAGGAGATAAAATAATCTTCCATCTGCCCACTAAAGCAAAATCAACAAAGCAATGTATTTTGCAACAGTCTTCATTTATCTTTCCCTACATGTTAAAAGCTAATCATTGTAATAAGAGAACCCCTTTAATGACCCCCTGAGAAGTCAAATCATGATGACATTGACCATGGATCCATCATCTGCTATGGCTCCTTTAAGAAAAGGATCCATGATGGCAGTGTGACTAGAGCTGTAATGCAGATTGGTCAGCAGACTATGCTTTCTTTGATGCAGCATATTGCAGCCACAGGTCCAGACTTCTAATGGTCAGAACTACTAAATTTAGTGCCTTTTGGTTAATAGGAGCCCTTGGAGAACACTACAGTCTCAAAGTTTTGAGTCCGCTGTATTCACAAAGGTAGCACTCCACCCTCCTCTCCCTGTGTCCACCTGCCCCTCTCTGTGATGGTTGGAGAGGCTTTTGTGTATACATGCATAAATAGCATTTATCAGTCATCACCCCAAGAAGTAGGGGGGGAGCGCTACCCTCATGAATACAGCAGATTCAAAACTACGGGTCTGTTGTATTATTTTAACACTCCTATTAGCTGAATAGCTGGACATTTTTTTTTGTTCCTCCACTATTACTAGAAGTTGGGGACTGTAGCTTCCCTAAAAGATCTGCTCTGAAAGTCCACATAGGTATGCGTCCTTGGAAATAGTCATGGCAACTAGAGTCTGTTGGTTACGCTATTTGCTGCGTTCAGAGAAGTGGAAAATTCACTAAATAGATATGAAGTTTATATTGCAAAGTTGCCTTTTATTCCAAAATGTAAAAAACAAAAGAAAAATTTGTACAAATTCTATGATTTTGGATTATGAGATCATACACTATTGTCCTGGTTAATTATTTTGCTTGTAATCCTGTTAGAGATCTGACTTTTTTATGTTAGTGGCCCTTTAAGGTCAGCATTGATCTGCATGTCCGTATGCGAGTTGTTATTGTGCGTAGTTGATTCTGTCCGACCATCACCAGAAATTTATATTGTATACCTGCTGGACAAACCGGGGAATCTTACAAATGATGAAGGTCTTGGATAAACTATTTGGTAATAAACGGTTTGCCTGGGAGAGTCTATGTCAAGTAGCTGCTACATTTAACTTTTGCCTTTCCGTATAATTGACTTTCTGTATTTCCTAAAGTCTGTAAATCTTGTTGCTGTTTTTAAACATTCATCCAAACATATAAGACAGATGTGTAATCTTGGTTTTCCTATAATTTTTTTTTTTTTTTTTTGAAATCTTGACAAAAAATGTCTTGGGTGTCTCATTAATATAATAAAGTTAAATAAATACAAGTGAAACTTGTACAAGTGATTCATTTATAGTTTAATTTTAGCTTTTGGTTACAACTAAATTTGCTAATATAATATTCTACCACCATTATGCACGGTATGAGAGGAGTATTGGTACGGCACTGCCTTTGAAGCCAGGCAGTACCATACCAATTTTCATCTTAAGCCACCCTAAGCATAAGTGATCTGTGCCTAGGGTGGCTTTGCAGGTAAGGACACCTGTTTCTTGGGGTCTGTGGTAGATTATAGTTTATAAATGTTGAGTTTGAGAACTGGTCTCCATATGGAAGTGCCAAGCAATTTTCCAGAATTAAATTTCAAGTCAAGCAATTCCCACAATAGGCATGTATAGGCAATACGATCAGAGCTCACTCTAAGGCTATGTTCACACGGCTTATTTTGGGACTGATTTCGTTCCATATTTCGCGGCGTAATACGGCTGAAATACGTCCCAGTCATTACGGTAATCCACAGTACTCATAGAGAACTACGGATTCCGTCTCCTATCCCCGCTCGCGAAATATAGCGAGCAGGGAGAAAGTGACATGCACATTATCCCGGCGGGATATGCGTCGTGGATAATGGTTGTCTATGGGGCCGGCGAGCTACACGGCGTAATTGCGGGCGAAATCCGTCCCCGCAATTACGCCGTGGATAAGCCGTGTGAACATGGCCTAAAGGTGGTGTCTGAAATCAGTCACCCTCTAGAAGACTAAGACTAACTCTTGGTTTTCACCAGAGTACGCCGCACAGTAGGATGGACTTGACTGCAAGAGTCACAGGTTGTTCACTCATTGCCGTTTGCTTTTCTACACGTCTCTAGTGAGGCAAAGGAGGACTGGAGAATACACGACTGAACACTGAACGAGGCGAGAGGTTAGACGAGCTTGGACAAGCCCAGAGAGTACGTGATACCAAATCGAGGAAAAGAAGAGAAAACAAACCACCACCCGAAACCAGAAAACACTTCAAATCTGCAAATAGGAAAAGACCCAGGAAACGGGGGAATCCTAGACCAGGAATGCTCAGAAAGACTGGTTTAAATACTCCACCTCACCTCTTGATTGGACTCAGGAGAGAATTCAGACTTTTTATCCAGGGTGAAGAATTGCCGATACAGGGAGAGGAGAAAAACCTGAAATCTTAGCAAGGCATGATGGGAATTGTAGTCTGCTGCGTACATGTACAGCTGTCAAAGCGGACTACCCTTGCTGCACTGGAAAGGAGCAACAGTGTGACAAATTGTATATAAATATATATAGTATAGCATTTTGGATAGTTTGGGCCAAAAAGGCCTTAAAAGGGTTTACTCACTAGGCTGTTTCACTGAGTCACAAGCAATTTTACACCCACTCTGTCTCTCCTCATGCTGTGTGTGGTTCTACAGTCATAGCCAAAAGTTTTGAGAATGACACAAATATTATATTTTCACATGATCTGTTGCCCTCTGGTTTTTATGTGTGTTTGTCAGATGTTTTTATCACATACAGAAATACAAGTGCAATCATATTATGATTAACAAAAGCTTTTCTTGACAGTTAGAATGAGTTAATGCAGCAAGTCAATATTTGCAGTGTTGACCCTTCTTCTTCAGGACCTCTGCAATTCTCCCTGGCATGCTCTCAATCAACTTCTGGACCAAATCCTGACTGATAGCAGTCCATTCTTGCACAATCAATGCTTGCATTTTGTCACAATTTGTTGGTTTTTGTTTGTCCACCTGTCTCTTGATGATTGACCACAAGTTCTCAATGGGATTAAGATCTGGGGAGTTTCCAGGCCATGGACCCAAAATCTCTGTGTTTTGTTCCCTGAGCCATTTAGTTATCACCTTTGCTTTATGGCAAGGTGCTCCATCATGCTGGAAAAGGCATTGTTGATCACCAAACTGCTCTTGGATGGTTGGGAGAAGTTGCTCTTGGAGGACATTCTGGTACCATTCTTTATTCATGGATGTGTTTTTAGGCAAGACTGTTAGAGAGTAATGTTGAGCGATTTTTATCGACAAAGTTGAAATCGGCAAGGTTTTTATGGTGATCGAAATTTCCAGATCATGCGATAATTAAGGTTAAAATCTGTGCATCATCTATTAAGATCGCGCCTTTTTTGGTGCTTCCTGTAATTTTGACGGCCAGCAAATGAAAATTACAGAATAGAGCAGGGTGAGATGTTGTTTCGACGTCATGACTGGGATGTGTATGGTTTCGTATGGCTGGAAAAATCACATGACCTCGTTTTACATAGAACAGCGTTCCCTTTTTCAGCCTCAGTGTCTCTCAGCGTCTCATAGGGATAGGACCTGCGCTCTGCCTGTGGCCAAAAAAAAAGCTCAGCGAAATTAGTCTATTGCTGCACAGAGAAACCCTCTACAATTAGCTGTGATCCTTCCAATTAGTTAGATTAGAGATTTGAACATTTTATGTAGTTAGCTAGAGATTTTACAGCATCCTCTACCGCTGTAAATTCACGCGGTGGGGACCGGGGGGGGGGCCCCGGGGCGAACACAGACAAGCTCTATCTATAAAGAACACTGGATAAAGTTCACCAAGACTTATGTAGACATTATAGTGGAATATCTTTATTATTAACAGTTTGCTATTGAAATATTTTCCTGATATTGGGCAGCCTGAACTTATTTTGGGAAATAAACATCATTTCTATTTAACTGCAGGTCTCTTTGTTAGCTGCAAAACTCCACTTTTAGTATCAGTATACATTTCAGATCGGTGTTCAAGGTTACCCATTACACCTGTGACTGTTGAGATGTCCACCTTGCCGTTAGATTTCAAACCAGCAATCTTGTAGTCATCACAGGTTTTTTGTTGCCAAAAATACCGTGTATCGTACGAAAACATCACAGTTACGTGTTTTTTTGACTTTTGCGCACCCAGCACTGTTAATTGACCGCATCTACGTAAATCTTAAAACAGCAATTCAAAATTCAAACCCACAGGTGAATTGAAAGGTGCAAAAAATACCGTTTATTTATATCAAAACATAACGAATACGTGTTTTTTGGGCTTTTGCCCAGTCCAATTTGTTGATAACACCTTGCAGTTTAAATTTGAATCCAGCAATTTTGTTTTGATTAGAGGATTTGAAAAATAGCTGTGATTTGCCGTTTTAATAAGAGACTTTCCAAAACTATTCATACCTTCCAAATTTTTATATTTCTGAACATTTGGGGCGAAATGCAGGTGGTAAGGGGAGCAAAGAGGGGGGTAGCACATGGAGGTAGAGGTACGAGAGAAGGTGCTCCTTCCAGTGCTGCGACAACACGCATGCCAGCGGATCGTCAGTTGCAGGACCGTCAGGCCTGTCATCGCTGGGTTTAGGGCCCTGTTAATCTAAGTAACGAACATCGTCGCCAATCTATCCTTCAGTGGTTAATGCAACCTGCATCTAGCAGTCTTACCTCCTCGTCCTCGCAGTCACGGCCACAAATGTCGTCATTAGCATCATCAGCATCCGTCCAACATGAAGCAGCCCAAATGTCAAATCGTGTACCCACCACTGTGGAAAAATCCATTGTCTGAAGACCTCTTTGATGACAAAATGCGTTGGGGTCAGAAGGCATGTTAAAAGATCAAGAGGAATGATTTAGTCTGCTCTGACGCCCAGTTACTGAATGCCATCAGAGGAGGTGAAGGAAGCCGGTCAATCGGCAAAAATCCCGGGGGGGTCGGGAAAGGTGCAGTGCCCCTTGCTTGT
>JAODAL010060831.1:0-20662 GCA_025379985.1 Phyllomedusa bahiana | reverse complement strand
GGGAAAACCCCAAAACCAGGTAAGGGATGTATAATAGCCAGTATAGGGAAAACCTAGAAAAGGAGGTGCATGGGAGAAACAAACGGGGCACCATACAAAATGGGAGGGAACTAAGGGCGGGAAAACAAGCAAAACTGGTACAGACGCTCTGAGCGGGACCATGAGCTAACAGGCGCTCTGGGTGGGACCATGAGCTAACGGACGCTCTGGGCAGGACCATGAGCCAATGGAAAGACAGACACTCTGGGCGAAGCATGAGGAACAAACGGGGCACCATACAAAATGGGAGGGAACTCAGGACGGGAAAACAAGCAAAACTGGTACAGACGCTCTGAGCGGGACCATGAGCTAACAGACGTTCTGGACGGCACCATGAGCTAACGTATGCTCTGGGCGGAACCATGAGCTAACGAACGCTCTGGACGGGACCATGAGCTAACGGACGCTCTGGGCTGGACCATGAGCCAATGGACAGACAGACACTCTGGGCGAAGCATGAGGAACAAACGGGGCACCATACAAAATGGGAGGGAACTCAGGACAGGAAAACAAGCAAAACTGGTACAGACGCTCTGAACGGGACCATGAGCTAACAGACGCTCGGGGCGGAACCATGAGCTAATGGATGCTCTGGGCGGGAACATGAGCTAATGGACGCTCTGGGCGGGACCATGAGCTAACGGACGCTCTGGGCGGGACCATGAGCTAACAAACGCTCTGGGCGGGACCATGAGCTAACGGACGCTCTGGATGGGACCATGAGCTAACGGACGCTCTGGGCGGGACTTTGAGCCAATGGACAGACAGATACTCTGGGCGAACCATGAGAAGCAAACGGGGCACCATACAAAATGGGAGGGAACTCAGGACGGGAAAACTAGCAAAACTGGTACAGACGCTCTGAGCGGAACCATGAGCTAACAGACGCTCTGGGCGGGACCATGAGCTAACGGATGCTCTGGGCGGGACCATGAGCTAACGGACGCTCTGGACTGGACCATGAGCTAACGGACACCCTAGATGAGACCATGAGCTAACGGACGCTCTGCGTGGGACCATGAGCTAACGGACACTCTGGACGGGACCATGGGCTAACGGATGCTCTGGGCAGGACCATGAGCCAACGAACAGACAGACACTCTGGGCGAACCATGAGCCAGCGGTACAGACAGACACTCTGGGCGAACAATGAGCCAGCGGGCAGGTATCAAAAAAGGCATGATACAGGTAACAGCAGACACAAAGGCAAAGTCACCGTGGCGGGATCCATGGTCAGTCCATTCTGTCACAATCCGGCGAGAGCAGCATGTGCTGAGGCGCCGATCGCTGGTATCCGGGTGGGGATCCACTGTGCTCACCACAGGTGAGATGGTATTTGGAGATCCACGCCAGGGAGTGGAGTCAAAGGGGCCCCCGGTCTTCACCGGAGCCCGTCTCAAAGCAGGACGGACTTTGCTGCGGGGAACCCCCAGGTCGCTACCCCTGACGTGGCTACCTGCGGTGACATCTGAGGTGCAGGACAGGAACTCCAGGTACAGAAGTGGTGTAGACAGGTACAGCCGGAAACTCTACCCAGCTGATGACCTCTTGAGATGTGGTATCTCTGAAAGATCTAAGTTATTGCTAGTTGATAAACTCCGCTATCTAGGAATTGTGATACATAAAGATCCTTACCAATTCACCAACTCAAATATAAACCCGATAATGCATGTTGTCAGCCAGACGCTTAAAGCCTGGGAGAGATTTCCTCTAACTTTGGTAGGTCATATTAACAGTTTTAAAATGGCTCTACTTCCCAAATTCTTGTATCTGTATAGGGCAGCTCCAATCTCCATTCCTAAATCTTATTTTGCTAGTGTGGACAAGTTACTGACCCCTTCCTTTGGAGGAACCAAGTGAAAGGCGTGGTTTAGCTCCACCAGACATGTATGGATATTATGTTTCAGTTCAACTATCATACACAGCATAGAGGATATAGGAAGATGCAAATAACCCAGTGGTAGTGTTGAAAGCAGCTTTTGTAGGTTCGAATGATGCTCTGGCTAATACGGTATATAGGGAAGGGAGATACCAAGTTGTTCACCAAACTTCTTTAATGCCGGTCACGGTGGCGGTTTGGAAGAGATTTGTAGTGGTGATTGGTGAGAGGAGAGGAGGGGGGTCTTTGTCTCCGTATCTGCCTTTGTGGAGGAATGATAGGCTCCTTGAGTTACTGTCCCTTCCATATTTTGAGTTTTGACCCAAAAAGGGTTTGAGGTACCTCACGCTGTTGTATTTAGCTGGAATATTTTGCTTCTTTGCAGACCCTCAGCAATCCTTTGCATTTCCTTCTTTAGCTTTTTATCTTATCTACAACTTAGGTATGCCTGTGGTGTTCAGTTTAGGGGAGGGAAGATAGCACTGGAATGTAGTTGGCTGAAATTGGTGGCTAAAAGGAAATTCGTCCAAAAACCTGTTTCTTCCTTCTACAAGGCCATTATGCTTGGCCGTGACTCGCCACTGGAGAAATCTTTTGTGAAATGACAGTGGGATATCGCAAATTTAGAAATGTGCTATGTGGAGGAGTTAACCTCTACCTTGCGTTATACGGTTATTAGTACAGGAGATCAACTTATATAGTGTAAGTGGCTGCTTTACCCCTGTGCGGCTATTCCAGATGCATAAACTTAGCTGTGATGTTTGCACGAGATACAACTTGGCCCAGGGTACGTGGTTCCACATGGTTTGGGAGTGCTCAGTCTTGCATTCTTTTTGGGTTAAGGTCCATCACTTCATTAATAGAAAGCTGGGCCTTCCCGAAGTGTGCTCCCAGGTAATAGATGATTCCTACCAAATTTGAAAAACAGCTATATAGACTATGATATATTACGCTAGGAAGTCTATTCTTTTGAATTGGAAACCTCCCAAGAAACCATCTATCTACCACTGGATCAAACTAATTAATGCAGATTTGCAGTTATACAGTTATCCAAACTGACTTTCGCAGCTAGGGGTGTTTCCGAAAGGTTTAATCTCATTTGGAATTTGTGGATAAGTACACTAGCAGAGAGGTCTGAAGCGGAACTGTATGTTTTTGAGTGAATGTGTGTGTGCTTGTGGTCCTTTTTCTGGGTGTTTGGGATTTGGAAGGTTCACAGTGTCCATATCTCTGCATTTAAATGAATCCTTTAAGACTCACAAGAGAAGATTTATGTCTCCTTTATCTGATCTACTAGTTGAACATTACGCTGAGTGGCACAACATGGATGGATGGAAACACTTTAATGTGTTGTGGGTTTACTGCAAAGTTTTAATATTACTCATGTGTTTGTCTACCTTGCTGATGTGCGATGGTACTGTGTATTTCTGTATTTGAGGTTTTGTTTTTATTTGTATGCCTTTATCGATTGAAAAGAACCAAAAACAAAAAACTCTTAAAAAATATACAGTTGTAGAGAAAGAGAGAGTAGTTCCCAAACAAAGCTCCTCAAGATACCCGATATGACACTTCTCTTAGTAGTTAAAAATGTTATGTTAAAAAGGTATAAAAATAAGATTAAATGGCCACATGTATGAAATCTGTCTAAGATTTTCCTTTTATTTTTTCAAAGGACTATATAAAATGAAGGGGGAGATCTGATTGGTTGCTATGAGCAACAAATAAAGTCTCAGACCTAGATAGTTTTCTTACATGTCCCCCAAAATTTTAAAAACTGTAAAAAGAAAAAGACAAATTCAAAGTATTATTATGGATGTGTGCATTGTGCTTGTGGTTTATCCATGATGCTTTGTTTTCTTAGTAATGGAAATGAGGTTGCTTTCTGATAAATTCTCAACAGTTGAAACAAGAAGGTACCATAGGTATGTCATGAGATGGTAGATTTGCATGCCATTACTTCTTTAAAGGGATTGTCCATCTTCCTCCAAAATTTTAAAAATAGCCTCCAATTCTATAGCATCTTTTAAATCTTTGATCCAACACTAAAGCTCCTGAGGTCACTTCAGTGTTTGTTTACTTTCGTTCGGCATGTGACCATTGTAGCCAATCAATGGCCTCAGCAGCCACGTGCCATTATGTTGACATCACTATTCACATTCATTGCCATTTCATTACCATAATGATTGGCAACTAATATGTTTAAACTTTTATCCTCTTCACCTAGTTTCCATTATTAGTGGTTTGGATTCCCTGTAAAAGTTCTGTGCTTCTTTTGTATTTTTCTTTTTAATGTGTGTTTTCAGATGTACATTTCTGGGAAACATAAGTGCATTGTTTTTCTGTGAGTAGGCAGAAGTTCAAAGATATGTCAAAAAGAAATGATAAAGCCAAGTTTAAATGGTTTAGATGACTTCCATCCATCATTCTGACTGGTAACAAATAGCACTATACTTCATAGAATTACTATAAAAGCATGGGCAATGCTATGTTACTTTGTAGCTGGCTGAGTTTTTAGAATAGATAACTTTTTCGATATCTAAGTGACAAGGTAGAAATGAAATACTGAACATATAAGTAATAGAGTCAATAGAGACTGACACACATAGAGGAGAATGGTACAGTTTTGCAAACAAAGATTGACGGGGACCTTTCAAAGACTACAATAAATGTAAGTAACACAGCTATGCTACCATAGTATTTATAACATAACTGCTTATAATGCACAAGAGAAGAATCATAGATTTCCAAGGGCAGTGTAGGACATAGTAAGAAAACTAGTGTTTCCTTTTCAAATACTTTCCCTATCCTCTTTTTTCTTTCTTTATTTTTTTTTTATATTTTAATCTCTTTCAAAAGTAATTACTTATTTTCTGTTGCTCTATAGCCACAACTAATTCTACACTCATGTCAGTACCTATCCCCAGTATGGCAAATAATCTCATCTTTATTTCTCAAACAAAACTAACTTACAGTATCAACACCAGTATTTGTAGAGAAACATATACAAACGTAGGAAGAACATACAAACCATGCAAATATTGCCTGTAGATTGCTTCAAATCCTGGACCTCTGTACTGGATAACAAGTGGTAACCATCATAGTCCCAACATAGAGGTGATGGAAACAATTTGTTGTGTCATAGTCAAATCTTTTTTTCCAATCTCTGCGACTTGCACCAATATTGAGAACTGGCCCTTAATGGAGTGGGGATAGTCTCTAGCCATTTCAATGGGTGTTCTAAATTCAGTCAAGCACACTCAATGACTATACTCCGAATCCCATACCATATATGCATGCCACCTCTTTGTCCTGCATGGAGATGTTCAAGTGCCCATTCTCAAGAAAAGTGTAGGTCATAGAGGTGGAACCCACACCTATCAGACAATATGTCATAAATGTATGAAATGGGAAAATCCCTTAAAGGGAGCTGTCCAGGATTAAAACAAAGTTTGTGGTATTCTTCCAGGAACAGCTCCACAACTACAGATGTAGCAAAGATAAATGTGACAGATAATGCATCATCATATCACAGTATACCAATGACTTTTGTTGGGATCTAAAAAAAAAGCTAATTCAGAAAGACATGATATCGCTATGAAGTAAAATTTTGCTACAACTTTATGTCTATTTTTGAAGCTCAGACTTTATATTGCACAGTACGTCACTTTTTCATACCCCTCAATAGGCGCCACAAACAGGTCTCCAACCCCATATATATACTATCAACAACACGGTGGGCCACCTTAAATTTATAAAACTTCAACAGTCTTTATTCTATATGTTTAAAACCTTTTCCAAAAGCACATCAAATAGCAAAAATCCTTAAAGATACATAAAGTAGGAAAGAGGGATACTTAGATTTTCGTTGCGGTACACACCGTTCAACATAAGGCCCGTATAGCCAGATCCAGCATTCACATCCACATTTGTGTACTGCGAGTAAGCGATCGAAAATCTGTATCTGCTTAAGCTGTGTGGTATAAACCATTCAATAGTGATCCAGGTATCAGAACATAACAGAGATCTCGCCCATACACGGGCTTATAAGAATCAATTGGAGACCCGGGCAGCTCAAGTCTCCTGCATGCAGCGACGTTTCGGTTATGTTATGATACCTGGATCACTATTGAATGGTTTATACCACACAGCTTAAGCAGATACAGATTTTTCAATCGCCTACTCGCAGTACACAAATGTGGATGTGAATACTGGATCTGGATATACGGGATTTAAGTTGAACGGTGTATACCGCAACGAAAATCTAAGTATTCCTCTTTCCTACTTTATGTATCTTTAAGGATTTTTGCTGTTTGATATGCTTTTGGAAAAGGTTTTAAACATATAGAATAAAGACTGTTGAAGTTTTATAAATTTAAGGTGGCCCACCGTGTTGTTGATATTATTGAAGCTCAGCCACATACACTTGAATTGGACAATTTCACACTTCTTTTTAGCTTTTGGTACATCAGAGTTGTGAATTAATTTGACAATTGCAGACCAGTAGAAAGCTTGGGGCCTCCTCCCAATGTTCATCAAATGTGGGTCACATAATCAAAGCAAATATTACATGAGACCAACCATTCGTTTAAAATAACAGCTGTCTTACAATGTTATATTGCATCATAGAAGCTTATCAATTTCAACTTTTGGAGTTCACAGCCTCCTTGGCTCCCAATTTAAACAGAAATAATTACTTTACAACCTTGGATGCCAATTGCCATGACATAAGGGCTATAGAACTGGCAAAATCATTAACATAGGAAGTTCATATTTAACAGTGATGTGGTATAAGGGCTGAGGATCCTAAAGAGTCTGTTGAGAGCTAATGCTAAGCAAATGAAACAATTAGTATTTTTGTGGACCTTGGGGTCTCCAACACGCTGTGATTTTTAAAGAGCCACAGAAGACAACTGTTCTGCATAATTGGTACAAGATGTAGTAGCCTGTTAAGAGATAAACTGGTGCATCACACATCTCCGTTGTCACTCCCAACTATTGCATAATTGCAATGGTCCTATCTAGAGATGGGCGAATTTCTCAAAAATTCGATTCGCCGACTCCGCCGAATTTTCGGTCAAAATTAGTTTCGGTCCGAATTACTACGGGACGAATCGCATTAAAAAACAGCTATTTCCAGGCTGCACAGAGCCTGTAGGGTGCTGTAGAACGTTGTGCCATGCTGAAATATGCAGAGGGAGCTTGGTTTGGTCTTCATAAAATGTTGTGTTTAGTATGACATGCAGATGACTGCCGCCGCTCTTAGAATGCTTCACTATAAAATTCCATGGCACTTAGAGGGCAAAAAAGACCAAAAAATGAAGCGGGGAAAGTAGCCTGATAAAGTATGGCAGCCCAGCTGGAAAAAAAACAGTGGGGTTTAGGTGGCAAATCCGTGACAGGTGTTGGGGGGGGGGACGCGCAGCCAAGCAGCATGAGGTAGAGAGTGGCCCAATTTCATTCCCGGGGGTGGCCAAAAACAGGACCACAGAGGGCAAAATCCAATGAAGCGATGTAGGAAAAACATGGCAGGAGCCAACAAAACAGCAGAGGCTCAGGTGGCAAAACATGACAGAGTGTGGAGGTACGGCAGCAGCCCCAGCAGCAAATAAGGGCAGAGAGTGGCACAATGACATTCTGGAGGTGGCAAAAACAGGAGTAGGCCACAGAGTGGCACAATGACAGAATGTGTAGGGCACGGCAGCAGCCACAGCAGCAGCATCAGGTCAGACAGTGCCACAATGACAGAGTGTGTAGGTCACGGCAGCAGCCACAGCAGCAGCATTAGGTCAGAAAGTGGCACGTAGAACGTTGTGCCATGCTTAAATATGCAGAGGGAGCTTGGTTTGGTCTTCATACAATGTTGTGTTTTAGTATGACACGCAGATGACTTCCGCCGCTCTTAGAATCGTTTCACTATAAAATTCCCTGGGCACTTAAGAGGGCAAAACTGATCAAAAAACTGAAGCGGGAATGCAGCCTGATAAAGTCATGGGAGCGACAGCTGGAAAAAAACAAGCGGAGGGCTCAGGTGGCAACATCCGTGACAGAGTGTGGAGGTCACGGCAGAAGCCACATAAGCATCATGAGGTCAGACAGTGGCACAATGACATTCTGGAGGTGGCAAAAACAGAAGTAGGCCACATAGTGGCACAATGACACAGTGTGGAGGGCACGGCAGCAGCCACAGCAGCAGCATGAGATAAGACAGTGACACAATGACACAGTGTGGAGGTCACGGCAGCAGCCACAGCAGCAGCATGAGGTCAGACAGTGGCAAAATGACAGAGTGTGTAGGTCACGGCAGCAGCCACAGCAGCAGCATGAGGTCAGACAGTGGCACAATGACAGAGTGTGTAGGTCACGGCAGCAGCCACAGCAGCAGCATTAGGTCAGAGAGTGGCACAATGACATTCTGGAGGTGGAAAAAACAGGAGTAGGCCACAGAGTGGCACAATGACAGAGTGTGGAGGTGACGGCAGGAGCAACAGCAGCAACAGCATGAGGTCAGAGAGTGGCACAATGACACAGTGTGGATGACACAGCACCAGCAACAGCAGCAGCAGCATTAGGTCAAAGAATGGCACAATGACACAGTGTGGAGGTGGGTGGCAATACCAGTCCCTGGTAAAGATGGTTGGTGGCAGATGGAGAAACTGTCAGCAGATGTGTGGCATCAGAGGGGTGGCGGGCATCAAAATAGTGGTGAGGCAGGTAGTTTGAATCATTTCTCAAAGTTTTGGTTGAGGCTCATGGAGATGTAATTGACGCCTAAGGCAGGGGGTTTGTGTGGAAATCCTGGCCGATCCCGCCTTTGATTCATTTGAAAAGGTCAGCGTTCCACATTTCCGTGGACAAGCGGGTTCTCCTCAGGATAACGATGGCCCCGCCGCACTGAACACCCGCTTGATGCCACATACGGGCCCTGGCAGGACAGCTTGTCCACTGCAAACCGGCAAACTGCGGGCCACCATCCGGTTTCGCTGCCCAGTAGTCCAGCGGATCTTTAACTGGGGTGGCGGGAGTGCTGTCCAAGTAGGCCCAAACCACCTGTTGGTTCAGGGACTGCTCCAGGTCCTACTGCTTGCTGCTGCTGCTGCTGGCAAATTTCCCCTCCTAACTAGGCGGTGAAGGAAGTTGCTCATCAGTGACTCCAGACTTAGGTTGTGTGATGGAGCTGGTACTGCCCCTACCCCCACCTTCCCCGCAGCCGCGTCAGTAGTATGTCCCGTGAGCGCTGAAGAACCCCCCGGGTCAGACCTGTAGAGGGGGCGATGCCGCACATAGGCAGCGGCAACTGACTACGGAGGATTTCCCTAAGTATTTGAGTTTGTCCTCCTCTCAGCAGGGGGGAAAAAGGGCTCCCTTTTGGCCCGTAGCCAGGGTCCAATAGTGTGGAGAGCCAGAAGTCATCCCTCTGCCGGATTGGTGACTATTCGGCTGTCACTTAGCCAGGCAAATCAGCATGCGCGGGCCATCTGCCAAGTGACTCCTGAGGGGCTCCCTGCCTCCATTCCATTGTATACTGCCACGGTGCTGGGGTCATCTGCCTCGTCTTCCTCGTTTTCCATTTACCTCCTCCAGCTGCTCCTCCTCTCCTGTCTCCTGGGTAGAAAATCCAGTCATTTCACCAGACAATGCTTCTGCTCCAATGTCCTCCTCTTCCTCCTCCAGTTCAGTTCCAACCGGACTCAGGTGGCTGCGAGATGTAGTCTCCACGTCTCGAGTCCCCTGCCCAGACAGATTTTTTAGCATCTGTTCCAGGACATGAAGCAGTGGAATGCCATTATTCATCCCGTAGTCTTTGCGACTGACAAATAACGTTGCCTCCTCGAAGGGCCTCAGCAAACGGCAGGTGTCCGCATGAGCTTTCCACTGGTGACATCAAAGTTACACAGGGGAGTTTCTCCTGTCCGCTGGATCATCAAAAATCGTTAATGGCCCTTTTTCTGTTCATACAGTCGGTCCAACATGTGCAGGCTGGAATTCCAACGGGTGGAAACATCGCATATCACAGTGTGTTGGGGGAGGCTTCTGCCGCTGCAACTCGAGGAGGGTGTTCCTGGCTTTGTGGGAAAAGAATAAAGTGCATGCCATTTTCCCGGCCATTTTTCAGAATTTGGAAGACTTGGAACCTTTTAAATCAGTTTGAAAAAAAAGGTGAGCAGGGCGCATGGACCATCCCTTCTGGTGGGGGTGGACCCCATGTTCCTCCATTGTCCTCAAGGGTTCGATTTGCAGTTGGGGCGCAGGAAAGAAAACCATTGATTTCTTGCTGCATGACGTGGAGCAGTTCCCCCTGTGTGACTTCGTTCGCTGGGCAGCAGGTTTTTGAATTTTCGTAAAAAACGCTGTCCCCTTACATGTGGTATGATGGGCGTACTTGTGGAGGCTGAGATGTGGTGGTGGTGGAGGAGGAGGCGGACATTGGGGGAGCCGCATTTTGACAAGGGGAAGAGAAAGTGGGTCCCCTTTCCCAAGTTTTTGGGTGTGGCGGGGCGGGGAAGAAAATTCCCCAGTGGGTCATAAGGCAGGTTTTGGGCCCTGACCTAGTTACAGTCCACCGCCCGTTGTCCCGGCATTGGAAAAAAACGAAAGTAAGGATGGCCCACCTTTGTTCTACAATTTGTAAAGGACTGGTACTGTTTTTTTGGAAAATAAAATTACGGCTTGGAACACTCCCCCTCGGTCGGCCAGGCTATTGTTCTCCTGAACGGTTGCGAGTCCCCCATTTGGAAAGGGGGGGCTGCAGTACAAAATTGGGGAAGGGGGGGATGGTCAGCTTCTGCACCTAGGAGGGTTTGGACGTTTGTTGTCTCTTTCCAATCGCCCGTTGAACGATGCTGGCCCCATGTATAGCGGGGAGGGGGAGCATCTGGACCGGGAGAATGTGGAAAAAAGAAACAGCCCCCCTTCTGCAGAGGTGGGGGACCCCTTGATGGTCAATGGTGTGTCCCCTGGGGCTGCTGCTGCTGTTGCTGGGCGGCAGGTGGACCACCACTTGGCCGTTTCCCCCAGGCCACCGGGGTGATGCTGCAGTGTTGACGCAGGGCCGTTGTCCCAACTTTAAAGCCCCCGGGGCCACGCTTCCTTTCCCCACGTTTCTATAAACATATTTGGCCCCTTTGGGGTTTAGCAAAGAACTGCCCACCCGCCGAGTATCTATTTTACCCCCACGCTCACATGAGTGACAAACTACCCCCATCCCTCGCTGAGCCCCTGTGCCGTATTTTTGGACGCAAAGGGGGTTTTCTACCCGGGGCCCGTTTGGCTCCCGACTCCATGTGCTACCCTGCTGATCACGGCCCAAAACCACTTGTTGGCTGCGCCGCTGCCTGGGCGAAAGGCCCCCCTTTTTTCCCTATGATGATAAAGCCCTTTGCTTCACCCGGTTCCCCGTCAATCGGCTACATCATCATCGTTTGTTTTTTCATCGCCCTGTGTCCCATCAGGGTTTGGTATGCAGAGGTGACCCCTCACAACATGACCTCCATCCCACTCCCAATCTATTTTTTTTTCGTACTGCAAAGCGGGGATATTGGCCCCCATTTCTTCATGCCAAGTAGTGCTGACCGCCCTCCTCAAATTTTTCTCCTCACTTTATAGTGGCGTGGCCCAGACCACCCGTAGACTTGGCTGAGGGAACCCGGGTGGGACGAGGGTTTGAGGACAGTGGGGCCGTGACCCCCCTCCTGGGCCTGCCAATAAAGGGGTTTTGTCTGACGTTCCACGACTCTTGGCTGGGGTTGTCAGATGTCATCTGGGAGGAAAATGGAGATAGTCAACCGTCAAGAACCATTGGGTTGCTGAAAAACACCGGCTTTTTAGATGCCCCCGGCGTTTGGCCTCACGGTGACCCCTGTCGACGTTCCCTTCTGTGCTGTGACCCGGGCCCGTCCCGGAATGTTTGTGCCTGCCCCCCGGTGAAGAGCTGCCACTTCTTCTGACATACTGTTTGTTCTAAAAAGTACAGACAAGTTTGATGAAGAATTGTATTGAAAATAACACCCTGTATTTTACTCCAAATGAACCCCCTAACAAACTTGGGTAAACCCCTTTGGGTTTAAAATTTTGGGTCCCCAAAATTTGGGAGGAAAAATTTATTGTATGTGCCGTTAAAAACACTGTGTTTTTTTACTGAATATAAAAGCACAAAAAGGTTAAAATTTAAATTGGATATCTAAAAGCTACAGAATTTTTTCTTTGGCAGTGAAAAACGTTTATTTTACTGAATACAACTGCAGAAAAATACTTGTTTAAAATTTTGGTGTAAATTGCGCCAAAAGAAAAGTGCTGAACAAATTTAACTTTTTAGGTGTTTAAAACGGCGTGATTTCATGGAAACAAAAACAGAAAAAACTTAATTAACCGTGGATTGAATTTTGCTACGGAAAACTTTTCCTTTGGCGGTGAAAAACAACGTTTATTTTTAAAGAATACAAATGCAGAAAAAAAAATTTGTTAACCCTTGGATGTAAAATGCCAAAAGAAAGTGCTGCCAAATTACCAGTTTGTGGTTTTTAAAACAGTGGTATTTTAGGAACACAAAAACGAAAAAACCCTAATTAACTTTTGGTAGAAAATTTAAGGCAAAATTTCTTCTTTGGCGGTTTTAAAAACAACTTTTTTTTTACAAGTAAATGCAGAAAAAATACTTAGTTAACCCCTTGGTGTAAATTGCGCAAAAGAAGTGTGCCAAAATCACCGCTTTGGAGCGTGTTAAAACGGGGTGTATTTTATGGAACACAACAACAGGGAAAAATGTAATTAACCCTTTGCATGAATTATGTACAGGCAAAAATTTTTTTTTTTTGGCGGGTTTTAAAAAGAAGTTTCTTTAGTGACCCAACAGCGAACAAGCTTTAAATTTAAACCCTGGATCAAATGCGCAAAATAAATAGAAAACCAAAAATTAAAATGATATTTGGATTGTAAAAAGTGTTTCTTTAATGAATACAACAGCAACGGCTTAGATAACCCCTTTGGGTATTCAATGTGCTAAGAAAATGAGCAGAAAATTAAAAAAATATATGCAGCTGAAAATTGGAGCAAACTGGGCTTCAGTTCCCAATACCCCACAAAATCGAATTAGAATGTAAGAGAAGAGTTTTGAGCAAGCTGTGACACCCCCCCCAAAAAATCACTGTATAAAAGTGAGGTCTTTAGTATCAGATACCATAAGCAGCAGCGGCAGCACCTTCCCTACACAGCACAGTGAGAGCGGTGTGAGCTGCCAGCGTCGCGCCCGGTGACGTCACAGAATCCCACCGGTCTCTGATTGGCTTCATCTCCGCAAATGTCATGTAGGCTACGCCTTTCTTCCTCCCAGACTTCTTTGCCCCATGTAACGCCATGTGCTCGCAGCCATTTTATCAATTAAAAGCACGCTTTATTCCTGCGAATCACCCCAAACTTCGAATTCGTTCAGAATCGAAATTTTCATGAAATTCTAAACGAATTCCCCTTCGTTAGAATCAATTCGCCCATCTCTAGTCCTATCCCCTGCAGTGTCAAAGACTTCCTGGCTGTGTCAGCAGGGTCCCATGTAGGTCATCATCTGAACTGTTCAATATTGCAGGCTGTCTCTGGCAGCACATACCTTTATTGTTAAAGAAAGAACATGCACCACAAGAACCTTCCTGGCTCACACAGCTCTAGTGTTGCTTTGATCTGTCCTTGTTCGATTGGACACTGTCCACTCCTGAAGAAAAACTTCTCCATATGTGGCTTGCCCCAACAATTGTGGGCAGTCTGGAACCCATTTTTAGTAGGTAAGAGCCCAAATTCATAGGCTTAATGCCTATCTGTGCTGCTTGAGGCACGGAGTTGATTCTCCCCGTGTCCTACATCACCAGTACCCCGAACCAGAAGCCGAAGCATTAAGCTCACCAATACAAACCAGTAAAAGAAACTGAATCCTAACCCCAACTATGGGTTATGGTTGATTATTTTTGTCAATTCACTCCAAAAATTTATTCAAATCAAATTGGATGGCTCATATTTGGGTTAAATTTTACTTTGACCAGAATCTGAAGTTTAACACTACTTAACGCATACTAGCAGCGTTGACTTTTCTCACCCAATGCATTAAATGCAAGATTGGTATGGGCCAAGCCCTGTGGTTTAGAGAAATTACAGATACAAAACAGTTGAGTTAAAATGGCATCTGAAAAATGACATTTTGTACAGACGCAAGAGGGAAAAATTGTGCCATTTGGTACTGTGGAGTAATCATGCCCCCATTCCTTCATATGCTTTTCATAAAAAATGAATTTTAAAAATTCAGGCTTTGTACTTACATGTTATTTCATCAGACAGTAACACTTTTACCTGGGTGCACAGCAAGTTAAGAAGGAGAACACATAAATAAGAAAGTTGATGTGGCGGAAGACCTGTGAGCTCGTTAAGCTTTAAAGTCTAGTTGCAGCTGCAACATCTGTGAACCATGTAGCTACAATACTACTCAATATAGATTCAGTAAGTAGTATTTACATAAATACAGGGACGCCTGTTTACGGGACAAGAAAGTGCCGGATTGTCCCCAAAGGGCCTTACCCTCGAAAAAAAAATAAAGTTACGTACATCATTCTGTAAACAAGTCTCTTACACACCGTTCATGCTACAAATACAATACTCACTCAAAGGACAGGGCACTAGCATGTTGGTCGCATGATACAGGCATTTAATTCACATGATGCACACATGCACATTGGACAAATGCTGCCCTCGCTGCTCACCCATTTACATGCACATCCTAAATGTCTGCCAAAACCCTATTTTAGAAAAACGGATTCAAAACAAAGAACTTTCTTACTTCCTTCCTATTCCCAATCGCTAAAAGTGATTGGCCAAAATAAAAATCGAAACCTAGAATATGCATAAATGTAACAAAACAGACATCTCTGTTAAATAAAACACTGCCTCTGTGCCCCGCATGCTGGTCTCTGTTTACATGGCACAGCACTGACTGGCAGTGCCAGCAGATGATTGATGCAGCCAGTCAGGGCCAAGATATTGATTAGAAGGGGAAGGAAAACCATAGGACACCACCAAATGGCTGTCAGGAATAAGGTGCAAAGAGGTACGGCACAAGATCATGAGATAACCTTGCTCCATACATGGCAGGTATCTGCTGTTATTACACAATTGTGTTTTTTTTTCTCGCATTCTGCCTAGCTGAGGAGGGCATTTGCCCTATTTACCTGGAGCATTAAAGTGCTTTGCAAAGGCCTGCAGCCAGTCATTGATATGTTGTACCAGCAGATGCCCGATGCAGTCAGATGCCATTCTTCGGTGTGCCATACTTGTTTTCATCAGTGCTGTATCTAGTGACTGGCTACAGAAATAAAGTACTGGCACAGTATCTCATGGGAGTGTTTGTGTGCTGGGGATTGAACTAGTGAGTGATGCTTTATTTTAATACATATTGTGCAGCCATTATTTCTTCACCTTGTCAGCTGTTCTAATTTCATAAATGTGCCTAGCATCTACTCAGCCCCTGCATGATTATTCTCAAGGTACACTCCTATATAGAACATCCATTCTATGTTCCTTTTCCCCCTCCATGTCCTCTATCTGAAAATAAACTGCCAAATCAGCAACTAGCTAAAATATGCACAAAGACCTTTGAAGTTCATTCAGCACTGCAGAGGACAACCTCAATGCAGCAGAGAGGGATGCAAAGTCATTTCCTTCTCTCTCACTCTCTTCCCCCTTCTTCCTCTTTGATAACCAACAGCCAGGAGGAGTGTGGCAGATAATACTGGGCCTAAATTCTGAGTCCTTTCCTGGGAATTCAATACCAGCATGACACAGCACCACCATTTGATGCCACCAACTACTTGGCACAATTATTTGGGTCCATTTTTAAAACCCAGGGGAATAATTTTTACTGTTCTGACACATATCTTTTGGACCCCTTTTTAAGGTTTAAGGCTGTCCAGGATATGTTAAACCCTGGATAGACAGATCTCTTAGGTGACGTTTTAAGGGAACTGTCACAAAGGTTATGCCACCTTTGTGGGGGACATCACAAAAACTTGTGACGCTTTTTTGTTTTTGGGCGCTGTGCCCTTTTTTCTTTTTAAGGTGCAGGGTTTCAGGCTTTTTTTGATCAAACTGGCAGTTTGCAGTCTGTTCTGCCGGGGTAGAGTCCTTTTTAATTCTGGAGAGTTTTCCCCCCCCCCAAAGTGGCATGGGTTGCGGGGGGGTACCTAAATATGAATTATTGGGGCTTTTTTCAATTTATATTGCAGATTTGGTATCAGCATTATGTTTTTCCTTGAATGACGGGGCAATCGGAAAGTATTTTGGGGATAAATTTGTATATGTAATAGAATTTTTTTTATTTTAACTCACAAATTATTTTCCTACATACTCTATATTACAGGGACAAGTTGCTTTATAAATATTGATAAAATATATCAAATTGTTCCCTGTCGACATTGGATAAATAAAGCAGACAGTATAAACAGATAGCCATTAGATTTAGATTGGTGGGGCCGCCCTTGTCAGGGCAGGTGCTACTTGGAGGGATAAACTAGGGACTATAGCAAAGGGACTTATAGATTTTTTTTCTCCTCCATAGTTCTTCTATCAGTTCCAATATGTGGTTATTTACCTTTCATTTTCAATAATCACTAGTCAAAGTTATATTTTAAAAGTATTGTTAAGAGTCTTCTATGTATTGTAATTGTTCATTTAACCCCATACTGACACAGGACCTACCCATTCATCCTGGTGCCGGTAAGGTTCTATGTAGTGGGATTACTCAGTAATTCATCTAGATAGAAGGCTGGTGTCAGATTCTAATTGCAGCTGCCACCAGTCATTAACAGCAGGGACCAAAGTTGGCTCTGTTCCCTGCAGATTAACCTTTTCGATGCTGCAACGAATGAGAAACGTTGCTGTGATGAGAAAAGCTCACTCCAATCAGCACCCCATGACAAGATTGGGGGGTTCTGATTGGTTATTATGGCTACTGGAAGCCTTCCATCGCTGCTCCAGACAGGAAGTCATAAAATCCCCTTCTTTGTACATCCTTTTGCATTGTTTATTCAATGCAGGTGGATGACCAAACAATTGCGCCTCCTAGTGGTCAAGTACACTAGGGGACTAAATATTACAGTGGGAAAAAATACATTTAAACATTTAAAAATCTGAAAATAAATAATGAATATTAAAAGTTCAAATCACCCCCCTTTTGCCATTTTACAAAGAAACAAATAGGTCCGATCTAATAAAATAAAACATCTTTTATTCCATACACTCAACACCATAGAAGAAAAAAAATTCCAAACGACAACATTTTTGGTTATTTGACGTCCCCTAAAAATTGGAATTAAAAGTGATCAAAAAGTCACATCTATCCCAAACTGGCACCAATAAATAGTGCATTTTAGCCTTCAGAAAATGTACCACCACTCAGTTTCATAGGTTGAAGTAGAAAAAGTCATTGGTTGCACAAAATGGCGCTACGACACAAATGTAAGATATTTAAAATGTTTTTAAGGTACTAAAACATAATGAAAACCCTTCATATTTGGTATTGCCAGAATCTTATCAACCTTCAGAATACAGATAACACCTAATTTATACTAATTTATACTGAAGAACGCCGCTGCAAACAGGGCAAAAGTAAGGACTTTTTTAACATTTTTCTCTGTTTACAATTTTTTGTTTTGCAGTTTTCCAGTACTTTCTATTAGTTATGAGCAAATCGATTCTAATAAAGTAGAATTCGTTTCCAATTTCAGGGAAAATTTGATTCTAAACAAAGCGAATTTCCTTGCGATTCGTGGTAATAAATCTAAAATGGCCACGAGCACATGGCGTGACATGAGGCAAAGAACTATGGGAGAAAGAAAGAAACTCCCTCAATGCCATGACATGCAGACATGCAGCAAATTAGAGCCAGCCAGCTTCTGTGATGTCACAGCCTTATAAATGGACCAGCCATTTTACATTCTGCCACTTGCCACTGTGTCTCTTATGCACACGGATCTCTCTGCAGCAGCATTAGATTGCACTCTGTGCCAAATACTTCCAATTTTACAGTTACTGGGGTGAAATACCTTTCAAAAACACAGTGTGTGTGTGTCATGTACATACATGTTCCTGAACCAGCGTTTTTTATTTTGGGATATTGCTATTAAAGAGTCACTTTTTCCACTTATTGTGGTGAACTCTCTTTGAAATACAACGTGTGTATTTCTCACATACACATATCTCCAATACAGCCAGTTCAGTCTTTTGGGATATTGCTCTTTGCACCAAAGAATTAATTTTTTTCACTTATTGTGGTGAACTCTCTTTTTAATACAGTGTTTGTATTTCTCCCATACACACATCTCCAATACAGCCAGTTCAGTCTTTTGGAATATTGCTCTCTGCGACAAAGTGTTAATTTTTTTCACTTATTGTGGTGATGCTGTTAAACGCTGATGCATGTAGAGCCCCCCACGAAAGAGTGGAGAGGGTGTTGGCAGTAATTTTGCGTTGACATCACTGATCATTTTGCCCTTCCTTTGATCCGTCCGCGTCTGCTTTCAAACGGTCAATAATCCATCAGTATTGCTTAAGACAAAAAGAAACAGGAGTTGATCCAAAAATGAGATGACAAGTAAATGGATTATTTGCATGTCTTCTGTGTTTTTTATCCTCTCTTGCTTTTATCTACTCCTGATGCAAACAAATGACCATGTCATACTGGCCTTACGGCTTCTCCAAAGACAAAATCAGTTGTGTTTGTCCTTTTCATTCCTTCTGACAGATTAAAAGAAGGGGAAAACCAAACATAATGGCAACATCATAGAGTGGTAAAGGGTGGAAACAGCATTAGGAAACCACAGGGTGGTCGAGTGAGAGAGTGGTCACTTGGCAGCAGCATGAGTAGGCCACAGAGTGGCACAGAGACAGATTGTGGAGGTGGCAGCAGCATGAGTAGTTTACAGAGTGGCACAATGACACAGATTGTGGAGGTGGCAGCAGCATGAGTAGGCCACAGAGTGGCACAATGACAGATTGTGGAGGTGGCAGCAGCATGAGTAGTCCACAGAGTGGCAGAATGACAGATTGTGGAGGCGGCAGCAGCAACAGCAGCATCAGGCTGGAGAGTGGCACAATGACATAATTTTGAGGTGGCGGAAGCAAGGTGACATAAAGAGGAGGTGGCAGCAGCAGCACCAAGCCAGAGAGTGACATGGTGACATAGCCTGGAGGTGACAGCAGCAGCAGCATGAGGAGACCTGAGTGGATAGGTTGAAGCAGCATCAGAAGGCTACATAAGTGAAGAGTGGGGAGGTGGGTGGCAATACCAGTTCCTGGAAAAGAAGGTGGATCGTAGAAGGAGCAGCTGGCATCAGGCAGGTGGCAGCATCAGAATATTTGCTGAGGCAGGTAGCCATAAGAATCCAGGGTTCATGGTCTGATCCAGGTGCTGCTGCTGGTGATTACCTTCCTCACTAGGCGGGTGAAAAAAGCTGCTAATCAGCGACTCCAGACTCAGGTTGCTAATGATGGAGCTGCTACTGCTCCTCCACCCCCAACCCCCATAGCAGCTTTGGCAGTGGTAGGTGAGCACTTGTAATGCTAGTGAAATTTGTGACTATTAGATATCATAATTTCCATTTCTTGTATATTAAGCTAATTATAATTTTCATTGTTGTATCACAAGTAGTGTTGAGCGATTATTATCGACAAAGTTTAAATCGACACGGTATTTACGTTGATCGGATTTTTTAGATCACACGATAATTTAGGTTAAAATCTGTGCATAATCTATTAATTCGCGCCATTTTCGGGCTTCCTGTCATTTTGGCGGACAGCAAATCAGCTTACAGAATAGAGCAGGGTGAGATGTGTGTGCGACGTCATGACTGGGATGTGTATGGTTGCGATTGGCTGGAAAAATCACATGACCCCGTTTTACATAGAACAGCCCTTCCTGTTCTTTATCAGTGTCTGTCAGTGTCTCATAGGAATAGGACGTGCGCTCTGCCTCTGTCCAAACAGCTCAGCAAACAGCTCAGCGAAATTATTTTATTTTTTCACAGACAGCTCTACTTTTAGCTGTGATCCTTAGAAGTTGGTTAGATCAGAGATTTGCAGATTTTAGGTAGTTAGGCAGAGAATTTTAAAGGAGCATCTACCACTGTAAATTCACGGGGGGGGAGTGGGGCCCGCGAGCGAACACAGATAAAGGATACTGGATATTGTACAGCCAAAACTTTGTTTAGACATTGCATTGCCTTATATTAGGATACAGTAACTGCAGGTCTATTTGTTAGGTGCAAAACTCCACTTTTATTCTCAGTATACATTTCAGACAGGTGTTCTTTTTCAATTTTGCCCAGTCCAGTTTTGTTGATATAGCCACCTTGCACTTAAATTTGAATACAGCAATTTTGTAGTCACCACAGGTTGATAGGTGCCAAAAAGTACCTTTTATTATCAGTATACATTTCAGATACGTGGTTTTTTTCACTTTGGCGCAGGCAGCTGTGTTGATAGAGCCACCTTGCAGTTAATTTGGGAAACCAGCAACTTCGTAGTCACCACAGGGGTTACTGATAGGTGCCAAAAATACCTTTAATATCCGTATACATTTCAGACAGGTGTTTTTTTTACTTTTGGTCTGTCAAGCTTTGTTTGTAGATTCTTTGAGTTTAAATTTAATCCAGGCATTTTTTGTCACCACAGGTGTATGATAGGTGCCAAAAAAACCTTTTAAAATCCGTTTACATTTCA
>JAODAL010060830.1:0-20663 GCA_025379985.1 Phyllomedusa bahiana | reverse complement strand
CATTTACCCCAAAAAAGGGCTCGATAGAGGGGCCCTTAAACTTAAAAACATCCAGAAGAACATTGGCTCCGCATTAGCGAGGTGAGGCAGAGGGAAGTCGCCTCCCCCCCGGAGTTTCGGCTGCAGATCGTCTCCTCTTCTGTTGCAGCATCCGCCATTGTGGTAACGGCGGGATGGAGAGGGACTCCAAGTCCCAGTCAAGGAGGTGTGGCACAGGTATCTGTAGAGCGTTACAGAACGGTTGTATGTCCTCGTGGGTTCTGAGAATAAATGAACGTCCTTCCTTGCGGGCTGTGAGAGCAAACGGGAAGTTCCATCTGTACGGTATCTGATGTTCCTTGAGTATCTTGATGAGTGGTTTCAGGAGGCGCCGTTTTTGCAGGGTAACCCAGGAAAGGTCCTGGAACAGTTGAATTGGCGTACCGTCGAATTCCAGCGAGTGCTTGGCCCTAGCCTTTGACATGATAGTCAATGCTTCAAATTTTAGCATACAGTAGTCCCTCAAGTTACAATGGCCTCAGGATACAATATATTGAACATACAATGGTCTTTTGTTCCCAAAAGAGGGAAAGAAATAGTCATAAAACATACATTTTACTTAATATAATAATAAAGTTTCTAAGAACAATAAGAATAGTTATAATCTCAATTGTCACCACAAAAAAACAATAAATAATATCGATAGTGTCAAGAAAGGTGGGACAGACACACTAAGCCCTGGTAGACTCTATGGAAAGAACTACTATGGCCTTCACCTACAAAAACAGGGTGATCGCCCCGATAAGGGTGACCCTGTGCGGAACCTCACCCTATAAAGAAGAATACACAAGTCATCCCTCCAGTCCCATCCCAACATGTTTCGATCTATCCCAATCACAGACCTCTTCTGTATCTCTTGAGATAATGAATGTACTCAACAAATGTAAATCACAGGTGAAAGTAATACATGACACAACAATACTGTCCTACACAAAGCCAATTATATGAAAGGGCTCAGAACAAAACAGGTACCTGACCAGATAGCATCAGGCATCCCAGAGCAAAGACACCTCACAGAGATAACTGCATAAGAAGGTTACCCTAACCAGGAGGTGTTTAAATTAATGGCCCCCATATATAAATCAAAAGGCTTTATCCTAAGTCCACAGGTAGCATATTAGTTAACATTCTTCTGTACTCGTTATGTTGAGGGTGTCTGTTCTGTACCTTCTATTTATACCTGTTGTACATTAACTTTGGACAATTTTTTGCCTCATGGTCCTTTTTTTTTTATACCCCTTCCCTGTTCCCTGAAGAGATCTGTGATTGGGGTAGATTGAAACATGTTGGAACGGGACTGGAGGAATGAAAAGGGTATTCTTCTTTATAGGATCAGGTTCCGGACAGGGTCAAAACAACAACAAAGGCAAGCCAGCCCACAAATCCTGCATAGGATGCAATGCCCGGATGCACAGTCCCAAGAATCGGCAGTAGAGTCACAGCTTAGTTAGAGAATATCCAGCATGCATCGATGTATGCTTAAAATTATTGTAGTATTTATTGAATCAAATTAATTTGATTTTTAATTTGATTCAATAAATACTATAATAATTTTAAGCATTTATTGATGCGTGCTGGATATTCTCTAACTAATCCGGACAGGGTCACCCTTATCGGGGAAATCAACCTGTTTTTGTAGGTGAAGGCCATGGTAGTTCTTTCCTTAGAGTCTACCAGGGCTTAGTGTGTCGGTCCCACCTTTCTTGACACTATCGATATTATTTATTGTTTTTTATGGTGACAATTTAGATTATAACTATTCTTATTGTTCTTAGAAACTTTTTATTATTATATTAAGTAAAAGTTATGTTTTATGACTATTTCATTCTCTTTTTTGTTACATTTTTCGCTAGTCAAAGGGGCTTGCTTACCAGGTTGTTTACTATGTCTGGTACCTTCTGTATACTTTTCATACAATGGTCTTTCCTGAGATATTGTATGTTGATCCAGCTGATTAATATGAACATTTTATAGTCTGGTACCACATGTCCTACATGTACCCAACTGGGCAGATTCCCTGTGAAATATTAGGTTCTAGGCAACTGCACTGACTGGCAATTCCCCCCCGGTGGACTCCATGGCCTTGCACATGTATTAAACTATGCAGTTGAAATCTACGGCGAGGTGAGGAGTGATGTGTTCCTTGCCCCAATGAATATTTCTTTTTATATCAGGAGAAATGTCCCAGCGCAGGCCGTGGAACAGGGGTATATAAGAATTTCCTTTTAATGTTTAATGGTGGCCCAATATACCTATGTATTGGGGTACCTACTTATATACTTACCTACCTACCCACTAGGGGACCTAGCTATATAGCTACCTACTTCGAGGGACCTATATACCTACCTTCTGGGAGGCCCTATATGACTACCGACCTATGGTGAGGGGGTACCCACCTATATACAGTACCTACCTACCAGGGGATCTATAAATCCACTTAACTACTGGGGAGATCTATATACCCACCTACCTACTTGGTGGCTATATATACCTACCTACTGGGGGGCTATATACCTGCTTAATTATGGGCCTATGTAGCAATCTACCTAATATGGGGCTATATACCTACCTACATAACTTACTGGGGCACCTATAAAACTAGCTGCCTACTTAATCAGGGTCTATATACCTACCTACCTACTGGGGGGCTTATATACCTACCTAACAAGAGCCCTATATACCTACCTATCTTTTGGGGACTTATATACCTACCTACCGATTGTGGAGGCTTATATACCTATCTAGCTACTGGGGGGCTACATACCTACCTACCTACTTAATGGGGGATATGTACCTACCTACATACTGGGGGGCTTATATACCTACTTAATAAAATGACTATATACCTAGTTACTGAGTGGGCCTTTATACCAACCTATCTACTAAGGGCTACATATCTACTTACCTACTGGGGAACTTCTATAACTACCTTCTTCTTAATCGGGGTCCTATATACCCACTTAATGAGGGGCCTATACACCTCCTAACTATTGGGGGGTTTATATACCTACCCACTTAATGTGGTTGTTATACCTTTCCCTATCTCGGGGGGGGCTAAAACTGTCTACTACATAATAGGTGGCCTATTTACCTTGGGGGGGGACTGTATAAATACCTACCTACTTATTGGCGGGCCTTTCTACCTATCTACATCATGTGAGGCATATATACCTACATTTAAATGGAGCCTTTTTACAACTTACTTACTGAAGGGCGTATTTACCTGCCTACTTACTGGTGGGGTTATATACCTACCTCTGGGGGGAAGTATCCCACCTTTAAAAAAAAAAGGGACCTATATAAAAAACCTACCTACTTAAAAAGGGAATTATGTCCCCAAATACTTAAGGGGGGGGTTTGTTTGCCTTTGCTTAATTGGGGTCAAATTATCTGCCTACCTATTATGGGGGGTGTCTAACTATTAAGTGGAGACACAATACAAGACTAATACTAGGTGCACAAATGGAAGCGCCATAGCCATCCGTGGGTACTTTTACTATAGGTACACAAGAGGGTCATTGTTACTATTTGGGGTGCAATGGTTGGGGAGTTTGTGCAGAGGTGGGAATGGGTAAAGAGGTGCTGGAAAAGTGAGAAGTCTAAGATGTTTGTGTGGCAAATTCTTCAGGGATGAGTGGTGGGCGGGAGAAGTCGTCATGGTGATCTGGGCTGGATGGATAAGAAAAGAATGTCTCCTGTGAGTCCTTGATATCAGAGGTTATTTTGCTGCTCTGTTGGATCAGTGCGGTATTCATGGTCATGCAGTGGTGCCCTGAACACTAGTGATCTGTGATTGCCCGGGTTCCATTCCTGTGGTTCTTTTTTGGGGTATTGTAGGTTATAGTGATGCCTGTATAGTGGCAGCATACACTGTTCCCTGACCCAGTGATTAAGGGTTTCTCTGTGCCACTTTTACTTTCTTCTGTTTATTTTAGAAAGTTGTGAAGTGCATGATCAGGGGAAAATTTGGAGGTAGATATTGTATGTAGGCAGGTGGGAGTTTTGTGTCAGGGCTGCTTCTAAGTTCCAGTCCAGCCCTGCCTATATTGCTCTTACATGTGCCAGGATAAGCGGCTCCTTTGGGCACCAAGTGAGTACAGACAAATGTTCTGTTTTCTGGTACATTATGTATAAAGTACATGACCCAAGAAACTCCTGTCCTCAAAATTACAATAATGACTATTATGTGTATATTATTTGCTTTATCTGGATTAGTTATCTGCTTAATTTTCTATCATCTCTATTTTGCACTTTGTTGGGTAACATATTGGGGGCTCAAAATCAATTACCAGTTTTCCATATAGTTATGGTTTCAATATACAATAGTAGTCCCAGAATTAATTACTATTGTGTGTTGAGGGACCACTGTATAGTTCATCCCAATGTTCATAATGTAATGTATACACAAAAATAAAGAGTAAAAACCTATGATCACATTTAACATCTGTAACACTTTTTGGATAAAACTATCCTAACTATCTATGTGTTACTGAATGCTCTCAATACTGTTCTGTGTATATCTACCTATTTATATTGCTGCCATACACCTCTGTAATTTTGATTTGGCACTAGAAACGTCTCATGTTAAACTTGGTTCTAAAATGCTCGGGGTTCTAGAATGTGGAACAATTGTAGATTAGACCATTGTAAACCAAGTACTTGTAACCCTTTGTTTCACCCATACACCCTAATAGATTGTAAGCTCTTGCGAGCAGGACCCTCACACCGCGTGTCTGATTTGTACGTAGCTTTTTTATAATGTAATGTATGGTTTGTCTATGCTTATATCCTCTATATTGTAAAGTGCTGCGGAATATGTTGGCGCTATAGAAATAAAGATTATTATTATTAGACAGTGAATACTAAAACATATTCTAGGGTGTGTTCCCTCATTTAGGTTTTTTAGATTCCAAAGCCAAGAATTAATTAAAAACAAGGAAAAGTCTCAGTCTTTCTTTATTAGGTTTCCTCCATTTCTGATCCGTTCTTGGCATTGGCTTCAAAAACTGCATAAAAAATCCTTTACTCTACTTGCAATCCTGCAAGAAAAGTGTATACTGTATGTTCTGCACACCGGGCTTGAAGTTTATGTATCATAGTAAATTAGGCTTTTCGATTTGCATCTCATATTGCTTGTAGGAACTATACATCGGTTGGTCCCCAATGTATAGCTCTGATGTATACCTTTGACAAATAACACTAGGTGGCATCTGTCGTACATAAGTTTGCTTGTTAAAACTGTATACCATATATACTTTTGTTTCTTAGGCTAGGTTCACACGGCTTAAATGCAGGGTGAAATTACGCCCCGCAATTACCCCGTGGGGGCGGGAGCAGGGGCGGGTGCGGGGGGTCGGCACCTCACATATACGCCGCTGGTAATTCACATGTCACTTATCTCCCCCCTCGGCGGATTCGCCGAGCATGGAGGGGAGACGTAAACCATAGTTCTCTATGAGAACTGTGGACTACCGTAATGACTAGGACGTTTTCCAGCCATAATTTGCGCACTCCGGCGCGCAATTACGGACTGAAATACGTCCAATTTTAAGCCTTGTGAACATAGCCTTACTGTATCCAGCTCTTTAGAAAAATGCAGTTTTCTGTGCCATTCCATACAGCAAACCTCAGTGTGTACTGATGTAGATATCCTTTCTTAGCAACCTCTCTCTGTCTCCCACGGACCTTCAAACATAACAATGCACTGTGATTCTATTCAAAAGATTAGAATGCTTTATTATGGACTGACATTTATTTTTTTAAAGGGTTATAGGCGTGATCATACAGAAGAAGGTGGCATTTACAATCCAATCAAAGATAACTATATAGCATAAGATATAGGTTACAATCCAATCAGTGTCTTAATGTTTAAAAATATCATTTAATTATTAAAATCATGACACCTCCCATCTACCAAAAAAATAAAATGAAAACTCTGAATCTGCCTTTGTTACACTAATTTTAATAACCTTAAACAAGCAGCAGCTATGACCTTGTTACTCAAAATGCCCCGGCCTTCTAGACGTATCTCTAGACCAAATATGTGAGCGGAACAGAACATGTCCCTTTTATCCTAGTCAGAAATTCATACAGAAAAAATTACACAAAGATTTAGTTTTGAAGAAGACAAAATGGAAGCCATATATAAAATGATTGTCAAACTATCCCAAACTTATATTTCAAATTCTGTTTCCATTTCCTCTCTCTGATAATTTTAAATCATTTTAATTCCAATACATAGTACCCCTGATGTTCATCAAGAAGGGCTGTTTTTTGTTCCAAATGGAAGCCAAAATTACACTTTTTTTGGCCTCTGTTGAGTAATGGAGATGTATGACTACGTTAACTGTATATACTGAGAGCTTTACCTGCACAGATTATAAATGTGCACTGAAAATGTAGTGTGAAAAGAGCCTTAAAGGCTTTCCCATTATAATTAGTCACTTGGGAGTTGCACTCAATCTCTAATGAATACCTTGCATGGAACTTCTTGTAGAAGACTTTTTGCCTTTCTATTAGAGTTGTCCTTTAGAGTAAAATACACCAGATATTGTTGCTAACAGAAAATATGAAATTCAACTATGTAACAAGTCAAGGATTCATTGGACAATTCCGCCCAATACATTGCCTTTTTTGGGGCTTTAGAAGAAATTTGTATAATTATTAACTCTCTCCTTAAAGGGAACCTGCCAGAAGCCTCATGCTGTGAGAACTATGGGAAGTCCGAAACAGGGACAGGTTCCTTCCCTATAACCAGCTATGGTTTAAAAGTAAGCTTGAAATGCTTATAATAGTCATCTGGGCAGCTCATTGACAGCTTCTCCAACATCCCACTGAACTTGATTTAAAAGTCTCTCTCTATACCCAAATAAGAAGATATCTGTCAATCAACATACCGGGGTGGGTGAAGCTGTTAGGGAGCTGTCCAGATGACAATTATAACCATTTATGGCTCATTTTCAAACCATAGCTGGTTATAGGTAAAGAACCAGTCCCTGTTTCAGGCTAACAATGGTTTGCACAGCATAAGGTTCCTGACCAGTTCCCTTTCAGAAGACTAAATATTTTCTTAAACTGCTAATTCAGATAAGTTAACCTGTAAAGTCCCAAAATGAATTTAGTATAGCTTTTGGGCTAAAAGTGACCTTAACAGAAATTGTATATCTGTGTTTTAATGAAGAATCATGCCACTTGGATCACATAGATCCCAATTTTTTGGGGTGGGTCTTTGAGTACTGATGTGAAGAAGGTCTAAAGGGCAGCATGGTGGCTCAGTGGTTAGCAGTGTGGGGTTATTGGTTCAAATCAGGCCAATATCAAGGGCAACATCTGCATGGAGTTTGTAAGATCTCCCTGTGTTTACATGGGTTTCCTCTAGTTTCTTCCTACACTGTAGAACACAGGTGTCAAAAACAAGGCCCGTGGGCCGAATCCGGCCCGTTGCCTTGTGTTATCCGTCCCGGCACTTGTTGCTGAGCTGTGCTCCTCAGCGGCTGCTTCTCTCAGTGAGACAGAAGCAGACAGCATGGGCAGCACAGCTCAGTGAGCTCCGGGGGCGGGGCCGGCAGCACAGTGAGCTCAGGGGGCGGGGCCGGCAGCTCCATGCACAACAGAAGAGCACAGACTGCCTGGCTCCGCCTGCTCAGTGCTCCGGCCCCGCCCCCTGCAGGCCTGGCAAGACGCTGAGCAGAGGAGCTTCCTGTCTGGTGAGAAGATACCTGCTCCTGCGGAGGACCGTTCACTGAGGCTGGTAAGTAGCTTCACTACTGGGGCCTTACCAGTTAGCCTGCCTCCCCCTCCCTGGGCCTCCACCATCAAGCCCCCTATCTAACTCTGGGCCTCCACCATCTGGCCTGTCTCCCCCTCCCCCGGCCTCCACCATCTGGCCAGCCTCCCCCTGTGGGCCTCCACCATCTGGCCTGCCTCCCCCTCTGGGCCTCCACCATCTGGCCAGCCTCCCCCTTTGGGCCTCCACCATCTGGCCTGCCTCCCCCCTTGGGCCTCAACCATTTGGCTGGCTTCCTCTCTGGGCCTCCACCATCTTGCCTGCCTCCCCGTCTGGGGCTCCACCATCTGGCCTGCCTTCCCCTCTGGGCCTCCACCATCTGGCCTGCCTCCCTTCTGGGCCTCCACCATCTGGCCTGCCTCCCTCTCTGGGCCTCCACCATCTGGCCTGCCTCCCTCTGTGGGCCCCCACATCTGGCCTGCCTCCCTCTGTGGGCCTCCACCATCTGGCCTGCCTCCCTCTTGGGGCCTCCACCATCTGCCTGCCTCCCTCTGTGGGCCTCCACCATCTGCCCTTGCCTCCCTCTCTGTGGGCCTCCACCATCTGGCCTGCCTCCCTCTTGGGCCTCACCATCTGGCATGCTCCCTTGTGGGCCTCCACCATTGGCCTTGCCTCCCTCTCTGGGCCTCCACATCTGCCGCCTCCCTCTCTGGGCCTCCGCCTTTTGGCCTGCCTCCCTCTCTGGCCTCACCTTCTTACTGATTACCATCAAAGGGCTGATTGTAACAGGAATACATTACAAATGAAACTACTCCTAATACTCTTTAAACTGTTAAGAGCCCTTTAAGTTACATTTACACTGTCTAAAATTAGGTCGGCCCTTTACGGTACGCCGTGAGGCCGATGTGGCCCTCGGCGAAAACGAGTTTGACACCCCTGCTGTAGAACCTTCTGATAGGTGACTCTAAATCCCAATGGGGACTGGGACGGAGATGACAAACTCTGCACAATACTGTGGAATATGTCAAGGCTATAAAAATTACCTAAATAATACAGGACTTTTATATATTCCCTCATTAAGAAGAGCAAGAAAGTATGGGAGAAATTAGGGGTTTCAGAATGTGCCCCTCCACTGCCCTCCGAAATCAGACGCATTACAAAGTGCCGCGGACGCTCTGTAATGCACCTGATATTGACATGCAGCAGGTTTAAAACTATTGCGAACGGGGCTGCGCTAGATGTTGGGCTGAAAAGACGCCAGACTTCTGGCCAAGCCCCGTTCATATATGTTGGCCGTTGTCTTCAGTCATTTTGTGACTTGAGTAAAGTTCTTGCATGTAAGAAGAGTCACAGTACACCATGCGGGAGACTAGAGCGGAAGTGACTTTTACACTTCACTTTGACAGCTCATCCCTCCTGTCCACTTACCCCTCTAACAGTCCTAAATGCTTCAAGGAACTAGAGCATTGTGGGTTTTTTTTCTGTTCATGAAAAATCATATATTTTTGTACTCAGTTTAACTTATGTGGCAGTTCAATCAATAAGGAGGAATCCGTTCACCCTGTGTAGATCCTATAACGGTGGGAGCACGGACTGAGGAGAGAAGCCACTTCCTCACACAACAATGAAAATTCAGGAAAATGATGAGCAGCTTCACCCCTGCAGGATAATCTTAGGTTAAAAATCCATATTTATTGTGTTCAATTGAAAAATTACAACCATGAGGACGAAAGGTGGGCTCAAAAGACCAAAAAAAGCAAGCAAAGTAAAAACATCTTTTGGAACACTTGAATTCTATGCAAAACCCTGGCAATTGTACAATTTCCAAGGCTGTCCGCCACTCTATAGATCTACATAATTCCAGTACTAGGTTTCAAGCATTTGCGAAAGAAAGAGTCCAGTTACCTAAAAGGGGACGTAGTTTAAAACATCGCTTATGAGAGAGAGAAACATTCTGGAGAGTGACTCTCAATACAATATGGCCAGAGGGTCTGAATGTCAAAAATGAGGTCTTAGATCACTATTAGCGGTGACATGTATGATTTTTGGCGCTCAGACGCCATTGTTTTTTGCGTGCATTTGTGGCGTAGAATGCACTTGAATCTATGAACCTGTTCTGCTGTGGGTCATAGATTTAGCACTTTCTAGCTACAGTGACACTTCTGGCTCTGGTAAACAACTTTGAAAGTGGTCTACCTGTTTCAGCAGAAATTTAGGGCCGGGATTTCCCCATACTGAAGCTATAAATGTGTAGCTTCATATGGTTGTAGTACATCCCGCCTCAAACACGCCCCCGATCTTAGGCGCATTACAAAGTTCCGTGGGTGCTTTGTAATGCACCTAATTTTGGGGGTCCCGCGGGTTTAAAAATAAAGGGAACGGGCTCCCGCTTGATCCGGGCGGGCCCCCCCCCGGGGTTAAACGCTCCCCCCCAACCCCCCAGTCCCTCTATTTTTCCCAAAAGGGAAAAGGGGTTTTTTTTTATTTCAAAAAATCATTTTCTCAGATTTATGGGGACAGTAAAAATAAGCCCTTTTTTTAATTTGGGGTTGTTTTTCCTCTGCCCACTTGGTTTACCCAATATGAGCTTTTCTGAAAAATCTGGGTTCTATTTTGCTGTTGGGTGGGGTTCACCCCCCCTGGATTTTTCCCCCCGCCCCTAGACACCCCCCCCCTGAAACTGTGTTTGGGGCGGGCTGACTTTTAATTCAGCCTTTTGGGGATACGCCCCCATCGGGGAAAACCCCCCTTTTATTGGCTACATGCAAACTCGGGTTTTTTCCCCTCTGAGCGGGTTAAAAAATTGTAGTAAACCCAAGGGTTTTCCGCCTAATACTCCTCCCCCTTGAATCTAGGGTGAATGATCGGGGCTTTTACGACTGTGGAACTCACAAATCCCCCTCAAAATTAACACAAGTCTTAACACCCCTCGTTCTCATCAAAATTAACTTTTTAAAACACTTTCCCCTCCCGAAAACCCAGGGGGGGGCCCGTGTCCCACGGGCATTAAAAACCCCGGCCCCCCCCCGGGGAATAGAACCCCCCAGAAAACCCCCATCCGGGCGGTTGTTACCGCCTTTTTAAAAAGTCTTTGAATTTTACCAAATTTAAAGGCCCCGAAGGGGCAAAAGGGGCCCAAAAACGTATCTTTGTAAGAAAGCAAATTTTTTTCTTCCCTTTACAGTTTTAAACCCACCATGCTTAATTTGAAATTCTATCTTGCTCCCCTTTCCCTATTTTCCCTTTTCCCGCCCGGGGTTCTTTGCCCCAAAAAACCTATCCACTTTTGGCTCCTCTTCCCTTCCCTTTACCAATGCATGCATCCATGCTTTAACTTATTTTACTTTACCAACCCCAAACCATCCTTTTCCCGGGTTGTGCACAAACTTTTCCCGCTCTATTCATCATTAAACCATCGAAACCCATTTTCATTTTTTGCTTCTTGCGGAGGAGAAAATCTCTCCCAACCCCGGGTCCACCTTCCTTTACTGTTTCATTCCCCACCTCTTTTTTCCCACAAAAAACCCTGCAACCTCGTAAAATTTTTTGGGAAAAGTTTTTTCCCTCCCCAATTTAAATTTTTGCTTTGGGAACGCCTATCCGTCGTAATAAACTCATGTGTCCATGGCCCTGTTCCTTTCTAACGCCCTAAATTTTCCTAGCTCCACAGAAATTTGGGCCCCCCCACAATCGACAACCCCCACCCCCCTTTGCGCCCTCCCCCCCGGCGGCCTCACTTAAACCCACCCCCCCCAGCCCCTGACAGGCCGGGTGGAGGATTTGGGCTTTACTTCTCGCTCCCCCAATTTCCCACCCCCCAGGTCATTCCCCCTGTCCCCTCACTCATTTTCCCCCTCCTTTGAGGCCCAAACACCCTCAGACTCTTTGGGCCAATTTTCCTTTAAAGGTCGCAGTTATCTACAAAACCCCCCGGCTCACCCCGGGGTTTAAAAAATTGGAATCCCAGTTTTTTTTTGGCCTTTTGGCTTTCCCCCTTTTTTCCTCTCAAAGGGAAATACCCCAACACTCATCATGGGCGATTTCAAAAACCCCCATTGAAAAACCCTATGCCCTCTTTCCCCCCTTCATTTCTTTACACAAACCCTCTTTTTTTGGCCTTTTTCCGGCATTTTTCCTGCTCCCCAAAACTCACAAGGATGGGAACTCTCTTGATCTGGTTTCTGTCGCCTCTGCTCAATTTCTAATTTTTTAACCCAAACTCTCCTTATGAACTATGGGTTTCATAACCTTATCTCTTTTACAAATCAAAACTTTCGGGGCCTTTCTCGCACCCCAACCCTTCGCCCATTTTCCAAATCTCCGCTCTTTTAAACCCAATCAAAGCTACAGACACCAAACATTTCCTCACGCCCCCAACCCCCCCTCCCTCTCCTTTCCTGCCCTGGCTGTAAAACCCGTTACAATGAAACTCTCACAAACCCCCCTTTGGGACATTTTGGGCCCCATTTCCACACCCGCACCAACCCCCAAACCAGGACGCCCGCAGGCCCTTGGCAACCACGCCTCAGACTCGCCATCTACAAGCGCTGTTCCAGGTGCGCTGAGCGTCTGTGGAGAAAGTCAAAGCTACCTAAAAGGGCTTTCTCCCCTTCAAATTCATGCCCCAGGACCTACCCCCAAATGCCCTACTGGGGGCAAACCAAAAAAAATTTTACCTCCCTCATCTCAACACTACACAAACCCAAACCCCAAAAAGTCCCGTTTACACCCCTTTCCCCTTTCCCCCCCTCAGGCCCAAAACCAGGCCCCGGGGCAAATGACCTCTGTGCTGAAG
The DNA here is from genome assembly GCA_025379985.1 of Phyllomedusa bahiana. Taxonomy (NCBI): domain Eukaryota; kingdom Metazoa; phylum Chordata; class Amphibia; order Anura; family Hylidae; genus Phyllomedusa; species Phyllomedusa bahiana. Next base: position 8,103 of record JAODAL010060830.1, on the reverse strand, counting down.
GAAAAAGGCCACTTTTACTTTTAAAGAAAAAAAATTTAAAAGCATCCCCCGGGAAAACAAACAAAAATCAAAAATCCCCAAATAACACCCAAAACCTGTCCCCCCCCGGGGGGTCCTTAATCCCCGCTCCCCAAACCCCCTTGCCCTGACCCTCCCAAGAAGAAGTGTCCCGGGTTTTCCCGTCTGCCGCCCCACCAAATTGCTCTAGTGACCCCTTCCCTCCCAACCCCGTCCAGTCCCTTTCTTTCCCGCTGTCCTCCCCCACCCCCTACAAACTGTAAAACCCCTCTCTCCCCCACGGGATCTTCCCATCCCTTTCCCTTTTAAAACACGCTGTTATAACCCCCTTACTTAAAAACCCTCTCGGGGACCCCCCTGCGCTATCTACCGACCATTCCTAACCGCCTTCATCTCCAAACCCTGGAAACGCTTGGTCTACTCTTGCCTGACCCGCTATCTCTCTGCTAACCCCTCTTCTAGACCCTCTGCAATCCGGTTTCCGCACCCACACCCTGGGAAAAACGCTCTTTTCTAAAGTTTAAAATTTTCCTACAGAAAAAATCTCGGGGTAAAACTATTGCTGTTTCTTCTGGATCTCTCTGCACTTTGACACTGTGGTTCCCACCATCTCCTCACATGCTCCCGCCTCGGTATTGGGGAAACCCCCGTTCTCTTGGTTCTCTTCCTCCCTCTCTACCGCCCCTTAGTGTCTATTTTCCGGTTCTACCTCCTCTCCTCCCCCTTTTGGGCTGTCCCTTTTTTTCACTCTACACACCCCCCCTTTGGGAAAAACCATCACAGATTTGGCTTCCAAACCCATCTCTCCTGATGACACTCAACTATACACTTCCTCCCCAGACCCCACACCTGCCCTGTACAAAAACCCATTGTCTGCCTGCTGTCTCTGAATCATGTCCTCTCTCTATCTTCCCAAATAAACTACACTGCAAATTAATAATCCCCTTTAAAAAATAACTTTTTTTTAAATTCCTTTTAAAATATAATAATGTGCCCTATATAAACTAACCCCAAAAACCCAGATAACTGTTAAACGAGTCCCGTCTCCGTCAGTCAGTGGGGGCATCCCCGAAAAAAGCGGGTCCACTCTATATGAATGACTAAACTCAATGCATGCACTGTGCTAAAAGGAGACGGACTAACATCAGTTCGTCCCAATACATCATGGGGTACCATACATCTTACACTCCTGTGCATAGGAACAAATTTTGGCATCCTCCAGGATCTAAATTTTTTGCGACCTGGTAGTATCATAGAACCTACACAGGTTTTCAGCTAAGTATTTACTTATTAGATTACTGTTATGAGATGCTGTGATTTACACAATAATATGACAGCAATTAGATATCCCCTGATGAAACCCCTATTTTTTAGGGGAAACGCGTCGGGAGTGCTGAATTATAACTCATAGCAAACGTTAATAAACTGTTAAGGTGTGTGGCTTTACATCTGAAGTGCTACAACTTGATAAAAAATATCTATAAGGCTGATAAGGTTTATATTTTTTGCAAGCGATAGGTCATAGTACTAATTGCATGCATTAGAGTTCTAGTCATTCATATAGAGTGGAGCCGCTCTTATCAGGGCGATGACCCCACTGACTGACAGGACTCAGTGTACAGTATATCTAGGTGTTTGGTTAGTATTTGTATAGGGGCACATTATTTTTTATTTTAAAAGGAATTTATAAAAAAAGTTATATTTTAAAGGGATATATATAATTTGCAGTGATAGTATAGGTAAAAATCCCTGTGGTTATTCTATATGCTAGATTTGACTATCTCCAACTAAACCTCACTAAAACTGAACTTCTAGTCATCCCACCATCTACTAACCGACCTCACCCTGCTATTTCTCTCTCAGTGTGTGGTACCACCATAACTCCTAGACAGCAGGCCCGCTGTCTGGGGGTTATACTAGACCCGATCTGACCTTCACCCCCTATATCAAATCCCTTTTCCCGCTCTTTTAACCTGCACCTCAAGAACTCTCCAGAATCCGTCCATTTCTCAACTGTGGAAAAAACTCAAACTTCATTGTTGCTCTTATTCATTTTCGCTTGACTAACTGTAAACTCCCTACTTGTTGGTCTTCCTCACTGTAAAACTCGCCCTCTCCAACTGTCCTGAATGCAGCAGCCAGAAATTGGGCTTTCTTCCAGCCGCATACTGATGCCTCCGCCCTGTGTCAGTCTCTGCACTGGCTGCCTACAGAATACAACATAAACTCATCACTCTCACACATAAGGCTCTCCACAGTGCAGAAACCCCCATACATCTACCTCCCAAATTCTCTGTCAAACCACCCTCCCGCTCCCCTTCCGCTCTGCTACTGATCTAAGACTACACACCTCACTCATCCGAACCTCCCATCCCCGTCTCCAAGATTTTTGCACGTATTGCACCAGTTCTCGGAACATGTTACACCCATGTGATCAGGCACACTCACAACCCTCACAGTTTTAAGTGTGTTCTGAAAACTCATCTTCTTAGACAAGCTTATCAGATCCCTAATTGTTAACCCCCCAAATTCTGTCACAGATTCCTCACTTCCTGCACTTTGGCACCCAAGGCACTTATCTGTATATAGATGTAAGGTTGGGATGGCAGGTTCATCCACATTTTATGTATACAAACCCCATATTTATGTAACATGGCTGGTCCATTGTAAACCAAGCACTTGTCAGCCTTTGTTTCCACCCATACACCCTAATAGATGGTAAGCTCTTGCAGCAGGGCCCTCACACCTTGTGTCTCATTTGTCAGTAGCTTTTTTATAATGTAATGTCTGGTTTGTCTGTGCTTATTCCCTCTATATTGTAAAGTGCTGCGGAATATGTTGGCGCTATATAAATAAAGATTATTTTTATATCTATTATTATATACCAAAAGTCATACAGTCTCCTGTCTGGTAACAGAATGGGAGGTGGGGGGGGCAGTGTGCTTCCTCACATGTCTCATCAGTTCAGGCTGTGTCTATAACTGATATACCACAGTCAAATCAGAAAATTCCCAAGGAAATTCCAGCGGACCAAAGGTTTCTTCACGAACTTTTTATTTCATTTCATTCTTCCACAAGATAGCGTTAAAACACCGACGCGGTTTCGGACCTCAGACCCTTTTTCAAAGGCATATAAATTCTAACACAAACATTTCCTAAGTGAACAAACTTAAAAACACGTCCACCCGCATCACATGGTCATGGTGCGTGTGCTTAGATTTTAACCCTTGGATAGCTCAAATTCTATTGCTTCCTAATAGAATCCTTTGTATTGCAAACAGCTATTGTGTTTTTTAATTGCAGGTCTCCTAAACGTTTATATAATATTTTTTTGACATATTTTTGGCAGTTTTGCAAAAAAAACAACATGAATTGAAAAATGTTTAAAATTGAAATATATCCCCGGGAATTTTCTAAAATGTATGCTTTAAAACTTTTTCCCATTTTTTCCCAATGTATAAACATGAAAAAATTTTCGTTTATTCTTTTGCCTCTAGGGGTTTTGAATAGAAAATTTAAACCCATGTTTGGAAATTTTTGGCAGGTAACAACATGGGGATTAAAAAATGCTTCTTTCAATTATGTGATTTTTCAAAATTTTAAAAGCTTAAAACGATGAAATTAAACGTTTGCCCATTTTTCCCCAATTTTAAACCCCCATAAAAATTCGAAAATTCCCATGCCCCCCCGGGGGGCTTTTAAATTTAAAAATTTTCCAACCCCAAATTTTGGCCAATTTTGCAGGCACAAAAAGGGAAAATTGGGGGGCAAAAGCTTCAGGGCCAAAATGCTAAAATTTCAAAAAAATGAATCCCATTTTTTACGTTTGACAAATTTTTAATTTTTTTTTCAATTTTAAGGGTAAATGAGTTTCATGCTTTTAAATTCTTTTCCCTTTTGGGGAAGGGGGGGGTTTGGGGCATGTAAGAATCCAATGGGCCTCTCTTTAAACCCTTTATTTATTTTCCCCAAATCTCCCCCCTTTCCTAGTGGCTTTTTTTCCCCTTTTCCTTTAAATGCCAAAACTTTAAAAAAGGAAAATCCGTTTAAATGTTTTTCAACGAAATGCCCCGGGGATCCCCCGTTTAAATTTTACTTGTTTGTTTGGGTATCCCCTGCCAGGTGTTTTTGAAAATTCAAAGCAAAAATTTTTCCCTTATAGTACTCCCTAGAAATAGGAGATTAAAAAGGGGGTGCATACAATGAAATTTAATAACGGGGGCTTTTTTCGCTTTCGCATACTGTTTTAAAATTTTAAAATACCCTTGTATTGGTGCTTTTGGGGCGAATTTTACCCACCCTTCACTTTTATGTTAAAACCAAATTTTAATCTTTCTTTTTTCCCACATAAAAACCCGGGCCCCCATTTTTGAAACCCCAAAGTTTTTATTTTTGTTGTCTTTATAAAGTACTGGGGGACAGAAAAATTCGTAAGAAAAAAACCTTTTTTTTGGGCAAACATTTTCCCCCCTTTTTTCCACAAAATTTTTTTAAAAATTTGGCATCTTGACGTGGGAACTGCAATTTTTTTTAAAAGGATTTTTTTTAATTCATTATAATATCACGGGAACCCTTAAAAAATTACTACTTTTTCTTTCAACTCTGCCTCCCTTTTTTTTCCCTCGTTTTTTTTTCCATAACAGATCCGTTGTTTCATTTTTTTTACCTTTTTAAATCCCCCATCTAGGAGGTGTGTTGGGTCCCCCCCCTTTACTCTTCAACCCCCATCGAAATACATTTCTCCCTGGAAATCCCTATCCGGGAAAAAAGCTCCCCCAAACTCAAAAATTTTCCCCACTTGGGATCGCCGCTTTTGAAATTTTTTGGGGTTATTACTTGGCCTTAAAAGTGTTTTCCCCACGTGGGGTTTTTTCTAAAATATTTTTGGAGAATACTTTCCCTAGGCCCGGGTTACCCCTTTTTTAACCCCCAAAATTTCCGGGAATAAATTTTTTTTTCAAAATTATATGAATTTGAAAATTTTTTAAATTTTACACTGTTTGGGTCTTTGAGGTCCCCCACAAAATTTAGGGATGGACGTCAAACGCGACCCCCCAACACCAACAGGAGGCCCCCCCCGATGAAACGCCCCATACCATATAAATGTTTTTCTCCTATGGTTTTTGAAACCCATCCCAACGGCCTGCTGCCCCACCACACCTTGTAAAAGTTCCCCAATAGTGGGGGATGCTGATGCCCCCAATTGGTGCCCTTCTTTTCTGAGGTAAAAGGATCTAAAAAATTTTAAAAAAAATTTTTGGCAGCGGGAAAGGGAGACATTTTTGAAAGAAAAAGGGGTTTTTTCCCTCAACCAAAATTTCCCTTACTTATACTCAAAAAGGGAATTCTAAAAGAACAAACAAGGGGGTGGAAAAAAGGAAAACGGGTTTTAACAAAAACACATGTAAGCCATGAAAAAGATGGAGCCCAAACAAATTCTTTGGGAAAAGTTTTGGGGAAACACTTGTGCTATCCTTCAAAAAACCGGGAATATCGAAAAATTGGTTGGGACAATCCCCCCCGACCCAAAACTGCTGATCACTCGATTTAAGGACCCATTGTTTGGGAAAGTATGGGCGTTTTTAGGGGGAAATACTTTTCTTTTGTGTTTTTGGTATGCCAAAAAAAATACGGAAAAACCCGGTTTTTTTTCACATGTAAAAAAAGTTTTTTGGGTTTTTCAGAAAGTATTTCCAAGTTTTAAAACCCTTTCCCTTCCCCAAAAAAACTTTCCCCAATTTTTTTTTTTCAGGTTTTCAGTGGGGTCAAGTCTAATTTGCGAAGGTATTTTTATTTCAAAGGGTTTTCCCAAAAAATTTGGTTTTTTAATTTTAAACCTTTGTTTTAAACCCAACAATTTTTGCCCCCTTTTTTAAAATTGTTTTTTTTAAAAGATAAAAATTTTCCTTTTTTTTTTTCCCCTCAATTCTTTCAAACCTTTTTTCTTTGGGGAAAATGTGAGATTTTTCCCCTAGGGTTTTTTTATTTTCCCTTTTTTTCTGTTATTTTCCAAAACCTTTGCCTTTTCGATCCCCCCTCCTTTTTCCCTTCCTAAAAAGCATAAAGAAACTGGGACCCTCCTTTTGATCGGAAAAAAATGATTTTTTGGGGCCCATCTTAATCTGTACCCCCTTTCTTTCTTCTTAAATTTTCCCTATCATTTTCCCTATCTAATTTTTTCAGTTTTCCCAAAACGATTTTTTTTTCCTTTAAAAATTTAATTTTTCTTATTCATTGTCCCCCCCTACTTTTTTCCCCCATCCTTCTACATCCTAAATTTTTCCTTTATTTTTTTCGCCCCCTTTTTTTATTATTGTGAAAATCCCCCTTTTTAAACCTTTTTTAACAGTCTCGTAAAAGATTTTTGCCCCACATAGTGTTTGAACAATTTTCCACATTCTTTGTTTGGGACAAATTTCCCGGGGCCTTTTTTCCCAAAACTTCAATTTTTTCCTACTTGGGAATTGTTGGCGCCCAAAAAAACCCACTTTATCCCCCCGAAACCAACTTGGGGTCTTCTTGCGCCCTTAAAAGGTTTTTTTTTTGTTTTTTTTGGACCTTTTGTTTCCCGGCCTCCCCCTTTTTCCCTTTTTCCCTTTGTCTTTTTTTGGGGGGTTCTTCCCGGGGTTTCTCTGTGCACCCCCCTTTTTTTTTTTAATCTCCCCATTTATAAAAAAAACCGATCCCGGAGCCCCTGGGTTTTGAATTGTTGGGAGAATCTTTTCAAAAAAGTTTAATTTCGGCCTGCTTTTCTTCCCGCCCTGGGGTTTTTCCTTTCAAAATGGTTTTGGGGGGGTTTTTGATTTTTCCCGGTGCCAAGGTATACACTTTTCATTTTGGTAGTCCTCTATATCCCTTTGATACTTTTTTGTTTTGTGTTTACTAAATATTTTCCCATTTTTAAAATAAATTTCCCCCCCAATTTTCTACTTCTTTCCCTTTTTTCGGGTTTCTTTCCCTGCCCATTGGGGGTTTTTTGGGTTGCTTCCCCTTTTTCCTTTTTTTTCCCCCTCGGTGGTCAAAATTTCCCCAAAATTATTTTTATTTTTGAAAATTTGGAAAAATTTGGTTAAAACAAAAAAGGTTTTTTAAATTCTTTATTTCCCTTTGGGGGTTTTTATTTTTTGGGTTTTGGCCCCCGGGAAAAAGGGCTTGCAACCCCCAAAAAAAATTTTTCTGTTCATCCCCCCCGGGAGTTTTTTAATGAAAATTAAGCTCCCTACCCAAAAAATTTCCGAGAACCGAAAAAACCCCCCCCCTAAATTAAATTTACCACAAAAAAGGCGGGCCCCCAAAAAACACCCTTATTTTCCCCCTAAAAAAAACCCAAAAGGGGCCCCACCCTTTCCCCCTTTTTTTTCACACAAACATCTAAACTCCCCATCCAAAAGTCCCCCCGCCCCCCAGTGGGCCCCCCCCCTCCCCCCCCCTCTCCCCCGGGGCCTTTCTTACCTTCCGCTTTTTTTCCCCCCCCGCCCTCTTTCCCCTTTCCTTTCCCCCACCTTCCCCTTCTCTTCTCCGTTTTCCCCTCTTCCCCCGTTTTCCCAACCACCACAAAGATTTGCTTTAAAAACTAAAACGCGTTTTTTGGGGCCCCCAAAAAGCGTCTTCTATCGGGAAAGAATGAAATTTAAATAAAAAGTTCGTGAAGTACCTTTGGTCCGCTGGAATTTTCCCTTTGGGGAAATTTTTTGATTTGGAAATAAGGGGCGAGAAATGGGGAACTCTCCGGCGGGGAAAAAAAGGCAAAACGAGCAAACAGGTAGCAGCACTGAATCAAAGAAAAAAGCAAAGGAAAAACAAAACCCAGACAAAAAACTCCCCGGGAAGGGGAAAACGGCATTCTTTAAATTTTTTGTTTTGGACAAAATGTCAAGTGCCAGTGAAGATAGCTGCAACCCCCCCCCAGTATTTCCCGGGGGGTTTGAATTTTCAGTGTCTAAAAAAATTTTGGGCCCCTCCAATAATTTTAGCTAAAAGATAAGATTAAACCCCAATTTCAAAAAGGGTTTTTTTTTAAAAACACACTGTTTAAAAGCACAAATTAAAAAATGGATCGGGCAGCTTTAATTAGAACAGGTGGGT
>JAODAL010060829.1:0-20664 GCA_025379985.1 Phyllomedusa bahiana | reverse complement strand
GGAATGCCATAAAAAGCCCCGGGTGGCATATCGAAGCATGTAGCCCACCATCCCGTGCACTGCTGAAGCCAGTTACACAGTCACAATCTACGGAAACGAGCAGCGAGGAGACCCGAGAACACTATGTAGACGGCATGGAAATGCTTTTTAGCTGAATGCTGGTTTTCTCCAGAAACCTCATCTTTCACTGCCAAAAAGCTGTTTTATTTCATCTCCATTTGTGTAAAAGAGTGACATCTTCCCGCTGATTAAATCTGTTACCCGTGGTTGCAGCAGATTAGTTTTGGCAGGGTCACCTTAGGAAGGAGCGAGCCATATGACCGCTGAATGCTGAGCTCTCGATGGAGTCTACGTTATTATCCCGGTGCTATAGGTTATTTCAGCGCCTCACAGAGCACCGTTCACACATGTTCCAAGAGCTAAGTTGTCTATTAAGCAGAAGAGGAATGCAGCGGATCTGCTTTGGTTTTCTACTTAAGCAGTGTCTTAGACAATTATGCCTCATTAGGGAACTGGCATGCACACACGTCTGCTTAGTCTCAGCCATGTTAGCCATCCCAGGTCCTGTAGAGACTTCTTTATTGGGATCTCTTGTTCTCCACAGCAGACAAAACCATTAGATGCAATGATCTCAGTTCTCAAAAATATGTTAATGTTCTGCTGGTTTTTATTCCGCAACAAAATAATTTCTTACAAATTGCTTTTAGTTTCCCTGTTTTTTGTTTTTTTCATTCTGGCCATAGATGCTCCTGTGAAACCTCATATATTAGGCTAAGACGGGGACCAAGTAGCTGTCACAGGCGTTTTAAAGTAACATTACAGGTCAGAGACGCAGGATCAAACGCCAGGTCTCTGACTGGTCTCCAGCCATGGATCAGTGACAGCTCCGCAGATGTCTCATGCTAGTCAACAAATGGAGCTTAAACATTAAAAAAAAAAAAGTTATGTTGAGTAGATGAATGGGGGAAATGAAATACCTGTGATGCTAAGGGGGGGGTTGGGGAGCTCAGTTACAGTCAGGTATTCTATATTTCGAGGTGAGAGTCAGAATTCTGAATTTACTGTTATTATAATAGTTTTAAAGGGGTTTTGCCACGATGTAATGTTGACGTGGGATCCTCCAAAATGGGTATTTAATCACTTTTCTAAATATATGTGATTACATAAAGTAAAGCCTGTGAGAGCTACAGCTTTCTTTACAAGCCCTTAGTTACTTAAAAGTTTGCATTAGACACAACCGGCTAGAGCTGACAGGAGCTGAGGAGCTGATCTGGCTGTGCTTGCCGTGTATGCACTTCTTATCTGATGACAGGGAAGATGAATGAGCTTTGAAGGGACTGTGGAGAAAGTGCAGTGTATGAGTCTCTCTGCTGTATAGAGAATCAATGTTGAAAATGGAATTATCTTACTAAACATTGCAGACGCTCCCTTGTTACCCTCTCTCTTCCTCCTGCAGCAGTTCATGACACAGCATGATTTCTTTATCTTCTGTCTCAGCAAGATAACAGGCAAGGTAAGTCACTTCCTGGCAAAACCCCTTTAAGAACGGGGCTTAAATGGGGGGTTCCTACCAAGATACATTGACGTGCGAAGCTTGCAAATTAAATAAACATTTTCACTATTGATCAGTATTAAAAATTCTCTATCAGTTTTGTTTTAGCTGCTCCCTTAGTGATCCATAGTGTACAGCTCGTCTCTAGGGGATACGATCAGTGATGATAGCTCCTCAGTCCTGGCCGCACATGTTCAGACATCACCTCTCCTCTCAGGCACCTACTGTCAGTCTATTACCTGCCTAGTAATCACACACACTCACTGCAGAGTGAGTGTTTAACCGCAGGTGCTTTCATTCTACTCCTGTCCTCTGTACTCCTTAATAATTAGTCAAACAATGCAGATAAGTTATTATCATGCTCCTTGTTTTTTTTTGGTTTGTCGATTAGCTCCCCCACCGAAAAAAGAGAAACCTCAGTTGGTATGTGCATTGAGACAAAACCCACAAATATTATTTTCCTGCAGGGTATTTGAACCTAGGACCCCTATGCTAAAAAGCAGAAGAAAAAAACCAATCAGCTAGATTGTAGCCTCTCATGACTCTTGTTTCTCAATTTACTTTACATAAACAGACCTTTGTTTGACTAGAGTGAGCATACTGTGGGGAAAGGCATGGCGACATCAAGCCTGCTGGGTCACATGATATTCAGCTCAAACAAAGTATACACGTCCCCTTTTGAAGACACTGAAAGCTGAAGTGAGGACAGCAGGACATGAAATGCTTTCATGGTAAAGCCCCTTTAAAGAGCTAGTCTGGGATAATATTGATGGGGTATACTTAGGATTAACCGTCAATACTATATTGGTGGACTCCTGGCAAACTCCATCCATTAGCTGAGTGAAGGGGCAAAGAGTAGTTTCCAAACCAAAATTTCATTCAGAACCAATTGACCTAGCAATATGTCTTTGGGGAGATCATTTTGATTGTGCGACAATTATAAGAATTTTTTATCATAAAACTTTGCAATGCTCTGAAATGGCAAAAAGCTGTGTACCCGCAGCCGCAGTACAAATAGTAAGGCTGCAAGTTGCAATGTAATACAATGTAATCCTCCTTCATGACTCAATTCTGTAGTTTTAGCCTTTTGGGTCCTATGAGTACTTTTTCTTTGTTAAAGTCTAGGCTTACTGACTGACAGCAGGGGCTCAAAGAATTCCCATTCTTCTGCGGTGTAAACATCTCCGTCCTGCGGTTCTTACATTTTCCCATTAGGTCTGTGAATCATCCCTTCAAAAAATCTGTTCATTTTTGTAATAAACACATATTTGCTTGCAATAACTAGTGTAAGCTGCTCGCGAATCCTACGACTATTACCCATAGAAGATAATGAATGAGAAAAATACAAAGAACAGTTAATAGCTTCATTGGAAATTTTCCCGCTCTGTGTTGACACTTTGGTGTTGGAAAATAAAGCACAAAAAATATGCAATGAAGGGGCAGCTAATGTGCCCAGGAACACCCATAAAACCTGCAGAAATGCCCACTCTGGGCACATTTGCTTTAGCATAACCCAGTTTGAGGTCAGTTTCATGGACAATTCCTGGATGGTTGTGATGCAGGCACATGTCATACATTTACCATGTGTTACAGCAGCTGGAAATCTGCATCGTAATTTGTGCCTAACCTGTTGGTAAACCCTTGGGCACTGATCATACATTTCCAATGATGAAAATCGGACTAAGAAAAGGAGCAAAAAAGGGGGTTTCTATCCCTTTATTTCCGAGGGCACAGTGGGGGAAAAGGCTGCTTTGTGCAGTTTTCTAACCCTTTTCTAGGGGAGCCCCAAAATTTCCCAACTTTTTTTGGGGTGCCCCCACAAAAATGAATGGGGAGAACTATGCAAGCATAGATTTCAACCCGTTCTGAGCAGGTGACTTGTAGCAAGCTAAAAGCCACTGCAGATCCAGGAAAAATAAAAGGAAGACGCTCTTTTACAACCTCTGGTGCCAAAAGGATTAAAGGGGTTGTCTCACTACATTGATTCATCTCACCTCAGTCCTGTTTTCTTGGCTTCATTTTGAATTCAGGGGGGTTTCTGGCTTCTATCAGCTGAGTAAAGCCAGGGTTTTAGTATAGAACCAGTGCTGGCAGCCTATCATGAAGATTGAAAAGGGGCTTTGGGTATAGCAAACCTATTGGCAGCCCATCAGGGGGATCAAACAAGTCTGTGTAAAGGACCCGAAAGCTGATGCAGCCCCTACAAGAGGGGTACTGGGAAAAGTTGGACATTTTTTAAGGAAAACATTTCAGGTAACTTTATTTTGCAAGATCTTTAACAAAAAAGCATCCTTGTGTGGACAACCCTTTAAAACCTATTGGGGGTATAACTTTCCAAGGGGTTTTCTCACACTATCTATGAAACATTTCTTTCTAGTTTAAGACGGGGCCCAGATATCTTTTTAAAAAAATAAAAATATGGTTTTCCAACGTTCCCCGTACATCTCCTCCCTCATCTCTGTCCCACCCTACCCGCTCTTCCGCTCGCTATGATATAGGTTACACTCATCAAAACATCCCAACCTCCCAGCCCGTCTCCCAAGACTTCACAGTGCGGCCCAGTTCTCTGGAAAATGCTTCCCCCGGGGCGATCAGGCCACACCAAAATCTCAAGCTTTTAAAGGGGGCCCTGGAAAAAAATCTTTCACTTGGGAAAAAAATCCCTAATGCAAAAACCCCCCCCCCTCCCAAATCCCCCGCACTATCTTTTTTGGCACTTAACTGTAATAGATGGGTTTGGGTGGCAGGTTCACCGAATTCTACATAAAAAAACCCCCCCAAAAATTTATTTTCCCCTGCTGGACCATTGTAAAACTACACTTTTACCCTTTGTTCTCCCCTACACCAAAGTTTAAGCTCTTGCAGAGGGCCTTCCACTTGTGTCTGATCTGTAAGTGCTTTTCATTTTGCAAAGTATGTCTTTTTCTGTCCAAAAACCCCAAATTGTAAAAATGCTGCGGAAAATTTGGCGCTATATAAAAAAGATTATTTTATTAAAAAAAATAGAACCCAGCTTTTTTAAAAAGCCATATCCTTTTTTTATATTCGAATAGCAGAAACGAAACACACTTAAAAACACGCCCCCCCTTTCAGGCCTCACGGGCCCTTCCCCCTTAAAGCAGTGGAATTCACTTCTTTTTATATGAATTTTGGGGTCTGAAGCCGTGCATTTGGATTCGTGACCCAAATCTTTTGTCTTTGAACTTATCACAGGTTATGGGTCCTAGAATCTGTTGATGGGACTTTTTTGTGGGATTTATTCTAATTGCCAAATCTGGAGTTAGGAAGAAAATGTTTCCTCTAGTTTGGGGCAATTGGCCTAACTCAATAGAGGTTTTTGATTTCCTCGGGATGAACATTGTAGGTTTATAGGTTGAACTTTTGGCATATTTTTTAACCTTATCAAATATTATAGTGCATACAAAAAAATTAGAAAACACTGAAAAAATAATTATATCGGTAATTTAAGTCAATAGAGAAACCCATTATTGTATAGACTTTTTTTGGGGCCCCTTTACAGGAATGGACAAAAACCCGGGCGGCTGCGGGGGGGGGCTTTTTTTTTATTATTATTATTAATTTTTTTTTTTAAAACCCTTTTATTCCAGGGCCTGTACAAAATTGGGGGTTACATAAATTTAAAACGTCAACGATCAAGTAATTTATCATAAAAGGTACGGGCAGGGGAGAGGGACCCTACCGCGGGGCTTACAGAGGGTTTACGGGGGGGGGCAGACATGTCTGTGGAGGGGGTAGAACAAGTTTTGTGAGGTTATAGCAACCCCGAAGAAAAGGGGTTTTTAGGTTTTTTTGAAGTGGTGAAAATGGGGAGATCTTGTGTTGGGGCAGTGAGTTCCAAAGTGGGGTGAAGCACGGAGAACTTTTGGGGACGGTTTTGTGAAGTGATAAGGGAGAGCAGAGAAAAGGTCCTGTGGGACGGGGGTGCTGAGGGGAGATATCTGGGAAAAAGGGCAGAGATGTTTTGGGGGGGAGAGGTCTGGGGAGCCTTGAGGAGCTAGGGTTAGCGGAGAAAAACCCTCCCCCCTTTACTTGACATCACATATTCCGTCCCCAAAACCGGAAGAAGAATGTGCAAGCACAAGCTTTTCGGGCAAACCCTCTGAAAAAAAGTCCCAAAACCCTTGCCGTGGGGGAAGCCTTACGTTGAATTCAAGCTTTAATATAATATTGTGAGCCTATAACAATTAAAAGATCCTGGAGAACCCCTTTAATTTTCAATGATATTCAAAATTTTTTACATGCACTAGTACATACGGAATTTCCCATTACAGAACCTTAGAAATGGATCTACAATATGATATAAAATTAGATACATACTTGCTAGGCAATGGAATAAAGGTTTTCCACCAAACTTGGCAATTAAAACAAAGCGAGTGGAGAAGGAGCGAGCTGTTTCAGCTACTGAGATGGGCGTGACTTTCTTTAATCTTTGGAAACCTCGCTGTGCCATTCCATAAGTATGATTATTTCAGTAAAGGAGAAGAAAGCATTAGAAACCTGTCGGGTCTGATCAGCCGTCAAAGTGAATTCCATTAATGTGTGTGAAAATCAAGGTTTAACATTAATTGGATCGGTGACCCATAACTGAGTGCAGCGCGATGGTACTAAACATAATACTTTGCTAATTAAGGACATTTCTTGACCATTGATCTCTGGGTACTGCATGCTTGTCAGGTCAGCTCCAGTCACAGGGAACCTTGACATCTGTGAACAGACCCATCTCCGATACTCCAGAGTGTAAACGTTACACTCCGTCCGTAAGATATTAACAGGGGATTAAAGGGGCTTCCACAAATATGTTAAATAAGAGAATCTGTACATGATCCTATATTAGTTGATGATGTCGTATTCAGATTTAAGGAGACTCTTCTTTCAAGCACTAAAATACGCTAGATATAAGGTTATGTAATATATATACAATCACGGCCACTTTCTTAGGTACACCTGTCCAACTGCTCGTAACTATTAATTTTCTAATCAGGTCTTAATCACATCGGCGGCCAAATCAGGGTGCATCTTAGATTTAGACATGTCATAGTCAATCTCCTGCAGTCAAAAACGAGCATTCAGTATGGGGAAGAAGGTGATTATGTGTGGCCTTTGAAGTGCATGGTTGTTGGTGCAGAAGGGCTGGGCTTGAGATTCAGAAACTGCTGATCTCCTGGGATTTTTTCACGCACTCAACCTCTTAGGTTTACAGAGAATGGTCCGAAAAAGAAAAAACATCCAGTGAAAAGCGGCTGTCTAGGGGGGCGGAAATTGACTTGTTTGATGCCATGGGAGAGTCAAAGGAAGGAAATGTCAGACTGGTTCGAGTGATAGAAAGGCAACAGTGACTCAAATAGCCACCTGTTACAACAAGGTAGGCAGAAGAGCATCTCTGAAACGCAAGTTACGGCGAAACTTTGAGGGCAGAATGGGCTTTACGCTGAGAAGACCACAACGGGTGCCACTCTGTCAGCTAAGAACAGGAAATCTGACGGCTCCAATTTGCCAAGCTCATCGAAATTGGTCTGTAGAAGATTGGAAAAACGTTTCGCATGGTCTGATGGAGTCTCGATTTCTGCTGCGACATTCGAATGGCTTAGGCGTCAGTATTTGGCAGTCAACAACATGAAGATTGGTTCCAACTGGCCTTGTATCAATCGGTTCTGGTGGTCGTGTCATGGTGTGGGAATATTTTTCTTGGCACTCTTAGGGGCCTTGGTACCAAATTCAGAGCATCGTTGCAATACACCTTGTTGAATCTATTGCCACACAGAATTGATAGCAGTTCTGAAGGACAAAAGGGGGTACAATTACACCCCCCCGTTACTAGCATGGGGTACCTAATAAAAATGGCGGTGATTGTATATATAATATATATATTTATTATTGATAGATATCATATATATATATATATTTATATTATATATATTATAGTATATCTATATAATATGCCTATATGTTACATCTCATACTCTCATAGATAAGCATTTCGGGAAGTTGTTTGAACTGGGTCAACACAGCAAAACTTGGGTCAGGCTATGATATAGGAATTGGCACCCTTTTGCAAAGTAGATTTATATTTATGTTCACTTCTTCGTCAGAAGCGTCTGTTGTAGATACTGTCATATTTGACACAAAGAACAGTGCAACATGATGCGCTATTCTCCCTGTCATTAAAGTCAAAGACGTCTCTCCAGTACCATTGGTGTCCGTCAAGCGACAGATGTGGAACGGATAATCCTGCTGCAAGTACAAAAAGTGCCTTTTCTTGTTCTGCTTGTTATAGAAAAAGTGTTTGTATAGCTGGGCTGTGGGAGTCGGAGTCGGAGCTATTTGCAGGAGTCGGAGTCGTCATATAAATGGACTGACTCCGACATCCCAAAAATATATAATAAGTTGGTCCAGTTAGTTTGATGCAGTGCAAAGAGCAGAGGAATTGGGTCCGGCCAGTGCTTACTGCTCCCATATATTCCAGCCTTTTCACATGAGGAGTGTAATTGTTGACATGGAGCAGGCTCAACAAGCGATTCGCCCAGGGAGAATTTGATTATGTCCGGCGAAAACAGATTTCAGCTAAATTTTTCACCTGCTTTCAAAGATTGTAGATGAGCTAAAAAAAAAAAAAACCATTCATCCAAAAACTGACTGTGCTGAGGCAATCCTTTTTAACCCTGACATTGTTGAGATGTTGCCCTTGTGGGGTCACCGCTTTGTCCCAACAAAGTTAGTGTAGAGAGGCCGTTCCTCTAAGCTGGAAATAATGGAGATCAGATGTGAGGTCATAGTATGCAGGATCTGTATGGAGGCAATAATATTTTTTCGGCGATCAAAATTCGAGACTCCACAAAATGCTCCTGCAAGTGTTTTTGCATATTTACTATTTTTTTTGTGTCCTATAGGTCATGATATCCATAAATATATTTTACACTGAAAAGAAAAAGGGGTAAAATTTTTTGAACTTGTGACTTTCAGACCCCTACTCTCCATCCATAAATTTGACTGGGGACTGAAATTTGTAATACAGTCCTTCCCGTCTTATATATAAATTGACTTGCAAATTTTTAAAGCACTGTTATTTAAGTTTTGCCCCAAAAAAATAAAAGTGAAAAATTTTTTTATTTTTTGTAAGATTTGGGAAACCACCTTTGGGTTTTAAATATCCCCGAATCCCTGGTTCTGGTCAGTTTCAAGCATATTTTGCCCAAAAATTTTGACCCCGGGTCTTTTTAAAAAATTCCATTTTGGTTTGCAGATGGATTGGAACAAATACAGTTTTTCTCAACTTCCCAAAAAGTGTTCAAAAGAAAAAACTTGTTCCCTTTTTGGTTGCAGGGGTTTTTTTTACTTTTATCTTGATTATTTATCAAAAGGTGAAAACACCCCTGGGGGACCATTTTACTACGTAAAGTTACCCTTTAAAACATGGCCATGCTAGGGGGGTCAGGAGTCGGGGGTTGGGGAAATTGAGAATCGGAGTCGGGGCTTCGGGTTTCCGACCACAGCCCCCGTTTTATAGCCTGAAAGTTTACCTTGTGGCAACCACCGCAAAGCCCCTTTTTCCCCGTTTTTTTAATAAAGGTTTTAAGGGGTTTTCCGCTACAAAGTTTATAATTTAGATTATGGGACAGAAAAAAAAGCACTTTTTTTAAATTTTGTTTCTTACCGAAGTCACTTGTATAGTAGAAGACTTTTTCTGGCAAATGTTTTTTTATTTCTGCCCCTGCTCGTCGGGAACACCCCCTTTTTTGGTTGGTAGCAGGACCCCCCCTGGGCGGTTCGCCCTGGACACGCCCCCGCATGTGATTGGGTGATGACATTTCATTTGCCTTTGGGGTACGCCCCCAACAGGAAACACCTTGGACACTCCCCCTTTGCTGGATTGGCTGCCCACCTTTGTGTTTACTCCCCCCTTAGCTGTTAAAAAAGAAAAATGAAACCCCATGTGAGAGAGCTGCTGGCTGTATACTATTTTTCCAGCCTAAGGTGAATGATCTGACTAAAACGACTGGTTAACACATAGTCCCCTATATAACACAGTCTTATTCCTGAGTTTCCCCGCATAAACACAGCACAAAAGTTTTCCTGCCTGATAACAGAGGGAAAGGGGGGTGCAGTGTGCATTCCTCACGTGTTTCATCAGTTCAGGCTGTGTGTATAACTGGTTATAGCACAGCAAGGAGCTTGTGGAGCTGAAGGCTCTGCAGACAAAGAACACTGCAGGACGCTGTATAGCTGTCCAGACATCCTTCCCCTTCCTGCTAACACAGAATGATGATGTCACAGACCTTCAGCGAGGAGAGACATGCCTCCTGGCAGGAGAGACACGCCTGCTGATAGGAGAGACTCACCCCTGGATTTCAAATTCAATCTCAGAATTAGCTGAAGAGCACGAACACTTCAAACGATAAAACCCCTTTAAGGATTTAGGAAATTGGTACAACTACCTTTGACAATAGCATTTCAGATTTCTTCATGCTCACTGGAACTGTTCGATCTCTGAATATAAGAAATGATGTGATTGGTTGAAAATTTCTCAATCCGTCAAGTTTCCAATACGTCATGGGATGGACAGCTTGACTTCATTGAACCTGACCTTTTCTTAGGTTTTTTTAAACTGTGGGGTCTGTAGAGCTCAATGCTCCTATTTGCATACAATACAATCCATATTAAATATCTTGATGCTAGAATACACATCATTATAAGGCATTGGCGCAAAGTCATATTGAAATACAGTTTTTAAAACCTCTACACGAAATCTTAAAGAGGTCTTTCCATCTGACAAAGTAATAGCCTGTGATACGACACCCTTTTAATGAGGCGGAGATACACCTTTAAGGAAGCAGGAAATTAGAAGCACTCACCTGCTCTGAAAAGGGCACCGGCAGCATAGTGCATTGCCAGGGCGTGTATGAGCTGTCTGGCAGTGGTAAAGATTGGCCCACGTTCAAACACGGAGAAGGATAATGGAGTGTGATCAGAGGCAATGTACAGCTTCAGAGATGCATGGATGCTAACCAGCAGGTTAACTGGTTGCACAGTCAATTTCCTGAGCTTAACTGGACTAACCAGTGCTGATGCATGCTGTCGTACTTGATCCGGTATAATATGAAGCTTTGATCCAACGTGCTTATTTTGGCCTTCTAGAATTTTGCTATCTGGGAGATACGTATCTTACTGTTTTTTCACATAATACACGAATTTGTCCTCCACGTTTAGTCGGGTGGGCCTCAAATCAAAGCTCAGTTCATTCAAATCACAGTTGTCTTGCTCTAAAGAGAATGTGATGAAGAGTTTGCAGAATGAAGTCTCCTTGTATTCCTCCAGCTCTTTGATGGACATGGACAGGCTGCCAGTCTTTGGCCATCTGGAGCACTCTGTCTTCTCTACTTGGCAAACCAGAACAGGAAAGTGAAAGTTAGACTTGCTGTAGAGCTGATTGTCTATCTGCAAATCTCCACAATAGACTTCCAGGCTGTAGAACATGGGTATTGTGCAGGTGAGGTCGGTCTGCATCTCTTGGCAGGGCTGCCGGAGATAGCTGGTCACTGGAGTCAGATGAAGGAACACATTATCCAGTGTCAGCCGCATGAGTTCTGACGAGGCTTTGTAATTAGTGATGTCGTCATATAAGCCCACACTGAGTTGTGTGATAAAGGATTTAACTACAATGCGCTGACACTGTGTCCTAGGGAAAAAAACAGAAAAAATTTAATCACTCTTCTATACGTAACATATCAATCACAGTGTGACGTAAATACATAAACTACCTGACGGGTTCCCTGTAAATGTAGGGCAGAATAAGGGTATGTTCAGACGGCTTATTTAGCCACGTATTTCGGCGCGCATTTGCATTGCGCTTTATACACGGCTAAATGCGCGCCATAATTACGGTAATTCATCGTTCTCATAGAGAGCTATGGATTACGCGTCGTCTCCTCGCACGTACAATCCGATCGTATTGTACGCGTGGGTGGAGAATTGACATGTCAATTGTTAGCGGTGATTACACGCCGCGAGTAATGCATGTCTATGGGGTCGAGTGCGCTGATCAGCGCGTGGTTCAAAAACATACGGCGTATTGCAGCGCAATTGCTTATTGCTATACGCGCCGCAATAAGCCGTGTGAACATACCCTGAGGATATGTTCACACGGTCAAATCTCGGCGTGCATTTCGCGGTAAATTACGGTAATCCACAGTTCTCATAGCAAACTATGGATTACGCCTCCTCTCCCAGGGTGCACAATAGGATTGTACTGTACGCCCAGGGAGATAAGTGACTTGTCAATGGGGCCAGCGTGCTTCCCCCCGCGTCACGGGAGTATGCGCCGATCAGCGCGACTCCCAAACACCCGGCGTAATTGCGGGGCGTACTTTATGCCATGTGAACATAGCTGATGGCTTAATCTTTAACAGTTTTAATAAATGAGGTCCATTGTCTTCATGAGACAACCCTAGAAAGGTTTGGTTTTGTAACATTCATATTGAATGAAACAGGTTTAATTCAAGAATTTGTGGACTGGGCTCACAGTAAGGTGTGTTCTGTTCTGACCAGGAAACTCGAACTAAAAATTGTCAATGGCCAATCCAAGGAAGCTAATTTTTTTAAGTCAGTAATCCCATTTTTAGGAATCTAGAGGGAGCATAACATTATGCATGAAAGGGGTATTCCTGATTCATTTAGCTTTAAACATGTAGGCAAAGGTAAATAAAGACCATTATCAAACACACTGCTGTTCTGATTTTGCTTCTCGGCAGAGTTAGGCTATGTTCACACGGCTTAATTGCGGGACGTAATTACGCCCCGCAATTACGCCGTGTGGACGGGGGCGGGGCGGGAGCGGGGGAGTGAGCGGGGGGCCGGCACTTCGCCGGCCCATAGACTATCACTGCTAGCGGCGCGTATACGCTGCTAGAAAGTGACGTAATCCATAGTTCTCTATGAGAACTGTGAAATACCGTAATGAATGGGCCGTTTTCGGCCCGTAATTGGCGCACTTTGGCGCGTAATTACGGACCGAAATACGGCCCATTTTAAGCCTTGTGTGAACATGCCTTTAGGAGCAGACCTTATCTTCTGCTTTAACACACCAGCTTCTCTTGGTACAGGTCACCTCTATCTGCTCTTACAGGCTGCTGTGTTTTTTTATTTTGAAGATAAGAGATTGTTTACATTACTTACTGCCCAGCTTTAACCCTTTAGAGCTCTGTAGCCCTGTGCACTGCTGTTTACAAACCTCCAGCATTCATGTCATACTAACAGAAAATGTGAGGGGTGTACTCAGAGGTGAGATACTGTATATTAAGGAATGAATCAGCACAGAATTTTAAACCTGAAATAATTCTCTTTAGGGTGCGTTCACATGGTAAGGGACAAATACCGTTCGGTTTATCCGAACGGTATTTGTCCTGTTTTGTGGCCGTCCCCACGGCCGCGGGAGGGACGGCTTTTTTCGCGATGAGCGGAGAAAAGCCCTCACCCTTCACAAGCACAGATTCTGAAGGGGCCGGACCGCAGGCGGAAAAACCGCCGGACAGAAAACCCGTGCAGTGGGGACTGCTGCACGGGTTTTCCATAGGAGCCCATTGTGCTCATTTTCTGCCGGTCTGCAAAACCGCAAACCATCTGAAAAACCGGCCGAAAACCCGTGCAGTGGGGACATGCCTTAAGATTTTTATTGACTTGCTTATAGGCGCCCAACTCCTGAAGGCAGTAACACGTACCTATTAAGACTCG
Source organism: Phyllomedusa bahiana (assembly GCA_025379985.1). Lineage (NCBI taxonomy): Eukaryota > Metazoa > Chordata > Amphibia > Anura > Hylidae > Phyllomedusa > Phyllomedusa bahiana. Next base: position 7,367 of record JAODAL010060829.1, on the reverse strand, counting down.
TTAGAACTGGTCCTGCCCTTCCTTCCGGAGCCAGAGTGATGATGATAGCGCCACACTGCTGAACAACATCCACATAGACATAGCCATAGCCAGTTAGGAAAACCACCTATAAAACAACACAAATATGTTCTATGAGTGACGCCTACAGAGGAATTCCACTTACGAGTATCAGAAGCATGCTCCCTTGACAAGATAAGACACATGTTGTTAATCTTTCCAGGCCAATTCCATGAATATCCCTGCAGATGCCTGTAAGGGGCTCCTGAAATGTCACAAATTATACACATTCATTTTATTAGATATCCCCACCGCTGCAATTTGCTGCAAAGCACGAGAAATAAAAAACAGCTCATGCAGAAAATATATGTTTCTGACACATATGACCAGATGGTAACAAGCAAATCCAAATGTAGAAACTGTAATAGACCTAAGACTCACTAGTGAGGTATCACCACTGGGATGCTAAATGTACCAATGTCTTTTCATAATGTTATCAACATCATGAAATTGTGCGCAACGCCTAAATACACCATACCGATTATGATGAATACTTAAAATCATATGATAATTTAGGTCAGGGTTAGAAGAAATATTGTGGTGGCTGCCTCTGGAATAACAGTGTCATTGCGAAGTGAAAGGAGTTGTCTCACCACAAAAGATTAGTTTTCAATATGTAGGGAACGGTAAATGAAGACTTTTTCCAAATACATTGCTTTGTTTATTTTGCTTTTGAAAAAAAAGAGTTTTTTATCTGTTGAGTCCAAAAGGTTTTTCTCGGTTAAAAAACCTGCTCTCACCTTTTTCTTGCTCTTTGTTTTATCGGAGCAGGGATGATGCCACAGGTCGGCATACGGATTTTGGGGCAGCTTGAGAACAGGTTGTGTTATTTTAAACAAAGGGACTAATTCTTTTTTTCCCTTTTAAAAAGAGGCTTCAAAAATATAGATAAGATTTCTTATTCATGTGAGTGTAATAAAAAGGCAGGAATGGAATGTAATCCTGCTTAGAACCAACCACAGCCTAAAAGGGAAAAAGACAGGAAGTATTTATTAAAACTGCTCGGGGCTCGTGAAACAGCATGGTGAGAAAAACCCTTTTTAAGACTTTTCCCTTTAAATTTGACATAATTAGTCCCAGAATATTCTTCTAAGCTCCTTTGTTTTTCCTCGCTCTTGCCTTTTGACTCCCCCTTAATCCCTTTTTGGGACCCATGTCTTTCAAGCTTTTGGCCTACATACTAAACAAAGGGGGGGTGTTTAATACTCAGTAAACTCCCCTAGCATGCAAGCTGGGAAATGCTCCTCGTGTGCACCTCCGACAAAGACAAACAGTGGAAGATACCATCCATAAGGCACCAATATAAAAAAATAAACCTTGTATATTGCAAGTAGGATGAAAAGAAAAGTCGATTTTTGAGAAATATTCAGCATTTCTGTTAAAACTTTTCTTACCCCCAAAACAAAAGCCATTGAAAAGAATTTTAAAAAAATTAGGAATTTTGTCCCGTGATTATGGTATTTAATATATTTTAAAAATAAAATTTTAATATAATAATTTATATATATATATCTATTATATTTTTATATTTATTTCTTCTAAAAATTTTTAGTCTTTTCGGAAAGTACGAAAAAAAAATAAAAATGTAGGTCTTTCAAATTCCCTTTTGGGCCCCCCTTAAACAAGATTATGAAATGTTATAAATGAAAAATGATGATCCCTTATAATTAGTTGCTGATTTTCTTGGAATTTTCTCTGCACACTGTTTAGCAAAGGAAGATTTTCATATGAAGAAGTTTAGACAGACTATTCATGACACCACTACTAAGGAGTAATAGATTAGGTATAAGCTTAGTTGCAACCAACCTGAGTACTATTGAGATCTTGAGCACTTTCAAGTTATTAAAAAAAGGTTTTTTCCAAATTTTAAATTTTTTTATTATAAAACATACATGAAAACATACAATTTTCTTTTACAAATGCATTGAAATTTCTGCTCAGGTACCTCTTTTTTTTACCAAAGTAGAAGGCCGCTATCTAGCAATTGAAAAAATTGGTACACCCACGTTCTAACCATAGTAATGATTCCCATGGAGTACCTGCATGGACTAAATATGTCAGCAGTGGGGACAGAATTATGGGGGAATGAATAGGAATTGATGGGAAAAAATTTTAATAAGGGGTTTTAGAATTTATGTGGGGTTTAGTTAAACTGGTTAGGATTCATGGTTAATTTTAAAAAAAGAAAAAGGAAAAAAAAAACGGAGGGAAAAAATCCGCTCTTCCACAGACAGCCCATGATAAAGTTACTGGAGGTAGTAATAAGAGAGTTCTGCTCCTCAACACTTTCTGTACCCCGGGTACCAGGGGCCATGACCTGTGGGTGGTAATGTGGGGGTGTGAGGGTGGGGAATTTCTGGGGGTTCTGCTCCTCCAAACTCGTTTCCCGGATCCAGGCACATGACCTGGGGTTGGTCAATTAAGAAATTTTGGGGGTAAGTAATACTGGGGGAAGTTTGCTCCTCCCTACACTCTGTTACCTGATCCCAGGGTCACATGCCTGTGTGGTGGTCACATGATAAGACTGCTGGAGGTAGTAATACTGGAGAAGTTCTGCTCCTCCATACACTACTTTTACCGGGATACCAGGGTCACATGCCCTTGTTGTGGTCACATGAAAGACCTGCGGGAGGGTAGTAATACAGGAGAAGGTCTGCTCCTCCATACACTGCTATTACCTGGATACCAGGGGTCACATGACTTGTGTGGTGGTCACATGACTGTTTTGTCCACATAGTTACTCCATGGCAGTCATTATTACAGACAGCAATCTGGGCTTTACTATATTTTTTTCTAGATAGGGGTCTACTGAAATAGTAGGAGCAAGCAGAATTTTCAATATATGTATATTAGAAAATTGTATGATTTCCTATTATGTGAAAAAAGGAAAGACATTATAAAGTGGACAAGCTCTTTAAGCTTTGGAGACAATGTTAAATGTTCCTTTTTTTGGCCACATTAAAACTGCAAATTCTGAAAAGGTCTGTTGTGATACCTGTGTTCCCTGGTGGTTGATATCTATCAGGTCGCTCCATTCCATTGAAGACTCCTCACAGGACAGCACCTTCAGATAGATTCCAGGAAGGGAGTCCTTAGTCTTGCAGTCTGGAAAGCTGGACACCTGATGATACATTTCATGGTGCACGGAGCATTCAGCCGGGATCTTTCTACAATAAACCTCAAATTTTGTTGTTTCTGGAAAGAAATGAGTAAAAAAGGTTTATGGAAAGTCTGAACATATATAAAATGAAAAAATAAATAAAAAATAAATTAAAAAATGGTAATTTTTCTCTATGCATCCAAGCAGATCAATAATAAGGGCGGACTTAGTCAATTTGGTTGTTTTGCTGTTAACTTTCTGTGCTGTTGAATATTTTTCCTTGAAGTTGAAATAAATCTTAATAATCAAAGACGTACTATATGGAGTAGATGCCTAGACTATCATGGGGGCTCTGCTAAGAATTCTCTAGCTCCCATAGTTCAATGAACACTTCCCTTTAGTGCATTGGTATGACTGGCGTTTACTATAATCCGTGTTTGGACCAAAAAAAAAAGTTAGTGACTGTTTTGGAAGAAAGAGTTCAATTATTTTGATGTTATGATGCTGCACATCATAAGATTACATTTCTGCTTTAATCACATCAGAGATTGTGAGTAGTAGGCTATGTTCACACGGCATAATTGCGGGGCGCCGGGACTTCAGGAGCTCGCGTCGACTCCCGCGTTGCGGGGGGAGGGACGGGGGGCAGCCCGCCGGCCACATAGACATTCATTACTAGCGGTACGTATTCGCCGCTAGTAATTCACATGTCACTTATCTCCCCCCGCGGCGTATTGTGCGAGCGGGGAGAGGAGACGTAATCCATAGTTCTCTAAGAGAACTATGGAGGACCGTAATGACTGGGACGTCTCGCCCCGTATTTAGCGCAGTACGGTGCAAAATACGGGCCGAAATACGTCCCAGTTTAAGCCGTGTGAACATGGCCTTAGGGGTTCAGCATATTTTCCGACTTTTGGAAGTGGCCTTTAGGGAGATTTTGAATTGCAGCTTGTCGCCTTGATGGTTTGAGTGGGACATACCCCCTGTTTTACATGACACGGCCTCTTTTGCACAAAGCTACACCCCCTTGTCACATCTGTGTAACAGCTTTGGAGGAAAAGCTGAAAAGGGATGGGGGTATCCTTCGTTTTACGGAGTTGGTTCCCCAAAACCCACCCAATGGGTAACGCACTAAATCACTTGCTTCGAGGAGCTACAAGGGGGTCCTTGCCAAGTGAGTGGAGCAGCAACTCAGATATTTTCCCCGGGCCCACCATATTTAACCCCTTAAGGACCCAGGTTTTTTTTTTGTTATAGCTCGTTTTTCCCCTCGCCTTCCAGAGCATAACTTTTTTTTTTTTACCTAATGGTTTGAGATTTTTAAATTTTTGGGGATGTTTTTTTCAAAGGGTCTATGAATATGTGGGAAACCATAAAAAAATTTAAGTGGGCAAATTGTAAAAAAAATTTTATTTTCCCCCGTTTGGGGGTTTTTTTTTTCTTTCGGCGTTCAATCTTGGGAAAAATAGATGTGTTATCTTTTACTCCACAGGTTGATACGCATCCCCCAATACGAAAACTTTGGGGTTTTTCCGTTATTTTTGGTACTGTAAAAAATTCCCAAACATTTTTTTTTTAAAATTTGCGCAGCGGCCATTTTGTGTGCCCATAACTTTTTTTTTAAAAACCCCTACGGATGTCAGGAGGGGGGCTTTTTTTGAAATGTATGCGACTTTTTTGATACTTTTATTCCTTTTTTAATTGGGTAAAATGCCCAAAAAAAAAACGCAATTTTGGCTTTTGGAAATTTTTTTTTCTGGGTGTTCAGTGTAGGGAAAAATAGTTATATTTTTATAGTTTGATTTTTCGGATGCAGTGATCCCAAAATATTTAACTTTTTTATTATTTTATTGTTTTTATTTGTAAAAAAGGGGAAAAGGGGGTGAATTGAACTTTTAAATACTTTTTTTGTATTTTAAAACTTTTTTCTTTTTTTTTTGACTTTAACATTGAGTCCCCTTTTTGGGCTTAACCCTGGGGGCGCGATCGTAAATCAGTCTAAACATTGCATAGACAATCATTGACGTACAAATGGTGTTTCCCCCCTTCCTGGACGGCATCTAAAGGGTTAAACGCGGGGGGGGCCGCACGTCCCCTCCGCTTTTACCGGCCCGGCGTTACTGTGATTTGCATAAACCCGCTGGCTGTGGGGGGGGAGGAGGGGGGGGGGTCTGGCAAACCCTTAGGGGCCCGGGATAATCGTCCCGGGTCCTTAAGGGGTTAAAGAGCAACCCCCAGCCAGTAAAAAAAAAACCCCGATTATAAAGGGTTTTTGTGCCCTATGGCTAAAATGAAAACATTGCAACTTGTCATATGTTTGGCCCTTTTCAGCCCTTTTAGTGCACTGTGTTTTAGTGCAGAGTATAGAATTCCTCCCCAAATATGTGAAAAAGGCCCAATTTTTAATCTATAGCTACATGTGGCATGCCACGGTATTGGTGTTATTTTTTAAGGTCTGGTTATCACCCATTTTTTATTTTATTTATGAAAGTTTATGCAGTGAAAAGAATTTCCCTCCTATTAAAAAGACCATATGCATGTTTTTCCACTATTTACATGAAACCCAAAAATTCAGAAGATTTTTTTTTTTTTTTAAACAAATTTTATTGAAGAAACAATAAATACAAGTCATTAAACCAACAAGAGGGTTCACATGGACCCACAGATGTAAAGCACAGATATATCATACCATTACATACAGATTCGGTTATTCAGCAATACATCTAGGTCGGTCATAGTTGTCTCCTTAATATTTTCCAACTTTTTCTCCCAACCTAGCCTGGCCTTCCGCCAGTTCTCTTCAAAATATTGTATGGATGAGCGACCTACGCCTTTAGAAGAAACCCCCCCCCCCCTCCCAACAAAACCCAACAGGATGTGCTCTTAACTTCCGCATTAAGCCCCCCAGATCAGGTTCCCCAGAGGTATCTTTAAAAGCTGTTCTATTAGATAGTATTCTGTATATTTAAAAGGTGTTAGTACAGATTTAAATTTTCACCTGAGTTGTTTTTGCTTGGAAATAAAGAGTTCTCCATTTCTTTAGAAACCTTTCCCGCGTCTGGAATCTAAGTTTCCATCGCCTGCAACCTCTTCTAAATATAGAAACCTGCCGCAAGCACACCGTGAATTTCTTGCACTGTCGGAGCAAGACTCTCGAGCCAGTTTTTTTAAAAAAACATTTTTCGTTGCGAGAAAAGTTACATGGACTCCCCTTGTGTTTTACCAGATCTCTCTCGTGCCCCCCCCCAGATCGCTTTGGGGTCACAAATGGAATAACATACCTGGGGGTTAAACGCCACCTTGCACTCCCAGGTATCTATCGGAAATTCTAACTTTCCTGCCAAAAAATTGTAATGGACCGGGCATTGCCACATGCAGTGAAAAAAAGTCGGCCTTCACTAGTCGCATTTAGGGCAAGGCCCCCAAGTGGTTTAGGTCGACCTGGGCCAGCAGGAATATTGAAGGTCATATATGGCCTTGTGCGCCAATCGAAAGAGAATCTCTCTCCACTGTTCACTAAACTATCCCTTCCCTCACCAATTGCATGCCTTTTAGGATTTTGTGCGGCATTTCCCTGTCCTTGAGTTGTGACTTCCAAAAACTAAAAAGTTTCTCTATCTTATCACACTCTTTGGCTTGGAGAATGGAGTATAGTCTGGACAATAAACCCTGCTATCTGTCGATCTAGTGAGTTCAGAGAACTTCCCTTTTTTTCTCCAAGCGAATGTAAATGGATAATGTTGGATCTACAGAAGTCTTGGATTTGTATATATTGGAAAATCTGATTTGAACCCAGTGAAAATTTCGCTTTGACTTCTTCCCATTTAAGTAGCGAGGCCCAAAGTGTTGACAGCATATCTCCTAAATCCTGTTTCCCCTTCTGTTTCCAGATCTGGAAAAAGTTTGTTCTCCTACCCGGGCTAATGCTGGGAATCCATAGAGGTAAAATATCGCGAAATATACATGGGCCGGTTTTTTAAATGTCTTTCTGATCTGCCTCCACGTAGCCAATGTATCTCTCAGGACAATATTCCCTCTGATTTCCCTAGGATGGAGTCTCACCGGTAGATGTAAGAGTGATGTCCCCAAACCACAGCTTGATGAAAGTTGGGATTCTAGGCCAGATGGAAAAGTAGTCCGTACCCCCGATCCAATCTCTTACATATCTCCACATGCAGCTAAATTGTACAGTCTAATGTTAGGCAATGCT
>JAODAL010060828.1:0-20664 GCA_025379985.1 Phyllomedusa bahiana | reverse complement strand
AAGGGAAGGGAGCATCTTAGTTATGGGGGCAAGGTTTTAGAATTAAAAATTATTTAGTCTTGAAAAAAGACGGGGTTGGGGGGACATGAATATTTTATATAAATTATAAATGGTCCCAAAAAAAAGTATGGGGAAAAAATTTTTTCAGTAAGCCCCCTAAAAAGAAGGGGGACATTCCTTCGACTAGAAAAAAAAGTTTTAAAATCTCCAGAGGAGAAGAGCGTTCTTCACTGTAAGAACTATAAATTGGGGAAATACCTGCCTGAGGGCGGTTTAAGCAGGAACTGTAGAGATTTCAAAAAAGGCTTAGTTTACCTACCTAAACAAAAAATTTTAAATGCTACTTTTATTTTGGTAAAATTTGGATCCTGGCCGGGGGGCTCTGGGGTCAGTTTTTTGGGTCTTTTATGGGCGGGTTTGGTTTTTGCCTTGGGGGTGTTTTCGGGGCAGTAACAGGGGAGCCTGGGCTTTAAAGTCCTTGTTCTCTCCCTCCCCACTTTTCCCCCAACCTTGGGTTAACTCGATGGCATGTGTTTTTTCAACCTTAAACTATGTAAACTATGTAACTATGAAAAGTGATAATTTATTTTTCTTGTGCAATAGATAATAAATCGGTTTATGGTCCACAAGCCATCGGCCTATGGTTCATATGTTTAGTTAACTGCCAGGGCTAGGGCACAGCTGAGGACCCAGCCTGCTTGCTGAAGTAGTGGCAGATGCTCCACTTGGACTGAATGGAATTCTGGAGAATAAGTCACCTAAGCACCAGGTCTAGGTGCAAATTGCAGTATCCTGTAATAATACAGTAGAATAGTTGTATGACGTGGACAGAATTTTCAAATAATACCAGAGAAGAGAACAAGGTGGTTGCATAGTCCTTATAGATGAAGCTGAGGGAGGACTTTTATGAATTGAGACCTCACTGAAACTGCCCTTAGCCAGAATGGTGACTTGACAAATCACTGTTAGACACTAACCCACATATGGCAAAATTTTTGCAAAGATGGAAATGGTTTCCATGTATAAATCTAATTCCTGTTCAAAGTAATTGACATTTTGCCTGTCAGAGTTGCCCTTAGGGGTGTGTAGCCTCTGGATTTCACAGGATACCTGTCACGGCTCACCTGTGACGAGTGGTAGATCATCCAGGTAGAATAGGGTCACACCAAGGAGTGGAGTCTAAAGGAGCCTTCTGTTTTTTTTTTACCCTGTAATCCTTTTACAGGATTTTATTCTTCATTGCTTGGGAGTCCCAGATCACGATCCTTGATGTGATCTCCTGTGGAAACAGAGACATCCAAATGCCTTAGCAAAGGAGCAGAGAAAAGGCATAATTGGGTAGGCATTGGGTCGAGGCAGACAGAGTTTTGTCAAGATCAGGGTTGAAGCCCAGGGTCAGGGTAGGTAGCATATAAGTAGTGAGGTCAATGGATCAGTGTTTGCATGTACTAGTAAGCAGCAGTTAACTGAACTGTAGATCAGCCTGCCTTCCAAGAAGAGCAGCAGAACAGGTAAAGAGCTCTATGAAGTTCTGCAACTGTAAAAGAACACTGTGGTAGCCATGAATGTTACAATGTGACAGCCACTTCTAAACGGGACAACAAAGATGGTTTAACATCCATAGACTTAGTAATAAAAACAACTGGTCATTCTATATTGGTATTATTTAAAACTCTGTGCTGAGTCATTTTGGATAGACCTTCAATATTAGGTTCCAAATCCTAGCATCTACACTAGTCAGCTAATTGAAAGGGCCTTTTCACTGCTTACCAGACACAACTCCATACATTTGGTAGCGGTGATCCCTTTCATTGGATCCATGTCCTATTCACCTAAATAAGACTGAACCAGTATCAGGCACAACTACTAGAAAATGTTCAAGGCGATGCCTAGTATATCAGTTAATCATCTGTCTGTTTGTCATCCCTCTGGCCTCTATTTTGACTAGGGCTTGCTCAGGATATGCACGAGTGTGGGGTCGCCCTTACCGGGGCAGTAGCTCTGCATAGGCAGCCTAAACCAGGAAAAGACTAGGGCATCCCTGACAATAGGCGTAAGTCCCATTGATGACATATTCTGTCGATAGTGACTTGATTTATACTTTTATATAGAAAGGCATGAATATATTGTACTATCTAAACTATCAAAGGCTGTCTCAGAGTCCAAATTCCCCAAAACCACAGTTTTTTTTTTCATTTACCCTTCATCTTCTTAATCTTATTTTTTTCCTTGTAATCAAAACATTTTGTAATGAAGAATACCAAAAAATACTGTGTACTGCATTTTGACATGTATTCCTCAAGTTTATTTTCCATTTGATCCTTACTGTTGTAGCATTTCCATTAAATCAGACCAAGAAAAAACAAACCCTTAACACATGTATTACCTGTATCACTGCTACTAAAGATCTAGACGATGAACTTATATTTATACGGATGTTTGCCATTTCTCAGATCACAGTGTTAGGAACCCCTGCTGAAGAAGATGGTGGCGGTAAAGTTGACCTTATCAAGGCTGGAGCTTTTCAAGACATGGATGTTGTGTTTATGGCCCATCCTGCTCAAGATGATGTAGCGTATCTTCCAGATGTTGCCGTACATGAGTGAGTAAGACAGTAGTAAACAATACCATTGATATTGGCAGAACATTTTAAGTTTAAAGTCAATTAGATAGTTTTGACCCTAATTATGGACAGTTGTGGGCATCTACCTAAGGTTACAAATAAAAAGAACTCCATTTGTGTAACCTGTGCTAGAATTTAAAGAGAACCTGTCACATAGATTATGCCCGCCTTGCTGAGGGCAGAACAAGCTAATGTCAGACATGCTGTTTCCAGTGCTGTGTCCCTTATTCTGTAAGATGCTGTAGTTTTCGTGTATTTAATGCTCGAATCTGTAGTTTTCAGCCAGAAGAGTCATTCAAAGAGTCAGTTTTTTTCAGACCCCGCCCATCTGAGGCTAGCCCTGCCCACCTCAACTGATAAACCTATTACTTTGAATAGGTAGAAACTGATATAAGTGGTTATTATTTTCAATATTCTGCCTATCCTATCTTGTGCTAGCTATAAATGACAAGGAGCCAAAGATTAAAAGAAAAGTTGGTTTACTCAAAAGGATCAAATAAAAGTTAACAAAATAACAGAATAAATGGCACAACCTTCTTCAATGTCCTTGCAATGGGAAATAATACAAGCATTAAAGCATAAAACTATCTATCTAATATAGCACTATCATGATATCATAACCTAATCTCACTAACCCTATAACCTGGCCTCATATTTATGTGAACTGAAGTCACATCCATCCAATCACACCCACAGCTCCACCCCTTACTCCGATATCCTCCGGCCTTCTTCTTAGTTATTTGTCCAATCATCTTCCGGTAATATGATATCTGCTATGGTTGTAATATCCATCACTTCCTGATGATGGCGTTATTGCACTTCTTGAAAATATATCAGTCATTTGTTACACTAGCCACCAGCCTCCTGGTGGTGGCGCTGTTGTTATCCTGAAGATCCTACATGCCTCGTTCAGGAAAGCTCACCGATGTTAATTGATATACATTCCGAGAGATGCTTTGATCGTTGCCACCAGGAAACAGCCCAGTGATGTTATATGGCTTTGGGAAGCTGCGTCACTTTGATTATGAATGGTCATTGGTCATTTACACCCAGTCTCTTTGTTAGCACCTGTTCAGACCATCCTTTCCCACCTTAATTAACTCAGCCAGTTCCTGTAGCCTAAAGTCTTTCTGAGAGACTATATGCTATTGATATTCAAAATAATCCAACAGAAACGTGAATAACTCTCAGTGGGTGGGGTTAGCCTTTGGTGGGCAGGGTTAACACATACTCATGAATAAGATTTTAGGGGTAAATGCTCTAAAACTGCTGTATCTTACAAAATAAGGGGCACCGTGCTGGGAACAGCAGGTCTCTCACTAGCTTGTGCTGTCCTCAGCAAGGGGGGGGGCATAATCTATGTGACAGGTTCCCTTTAAAACTAACATTGTGTTGCTAGGCTTCCTGCAAAATTCTCAGTACATTAAAGTTAGTTTTGATTCCTTAAACTCAAGATCCATATTCTTGTACATTGGGTAAATTATCCTTTTGAATCACTGCTATTGTTCATTTATCCATCACAATAAGCAAAATAATAAACAGTCACTACCATAAATATACATACTGCTGTGCTGAAAAATATAATGCACCACTACTGAGAATAAAGAGAAAAATATGGCACAGATCAAAAGCTGCACATCAAAATCACATCTTTATTAACAAAACAATAATGAAATCTGAAAAGCAGATACAAAAACACTTACAAATTTAAATTAAAATACCCAAATCATGGACATAGGAAGTAATCCCTAAGCTGTTAAGAATAGACATGATGATCACAAATATTGCTGTAACGGACTGCAGGACTGGAATAGACAGACAGTGTGAGCCCTAGTGCTAGGCTCCCCAAAACTGTCCCTGCCTACTTGCCAGCCGGACCCTAAGTGGTCAGCGACAACTGGTCGATATTCCCTTCACTAGGCAAATGAGACACAGAACCAGAACAAGACAAAAAAAAAACAAAAAGGGGTAGGCAAGCAGATAAAAATCAAACTGGAGATAGCAAAAACAAAACAAAGATGGCAGGCAAAAATGGAGGACATGAAGACAGACAAAGAGGTCAGCAATCCAAGCAATATAATTCAATATGAAATGCTACAAGAGACTATCGCAAGTGATGTCCAAGAGCAAAAGTGGCCTTCTTGTGGGACATGATTGGACCGGCCCTACTGTATCTAGACCACAAAGAACATAGACAGGTAAGGGAGATGAGTGGCGAAGGCAACTATCACCAGTCAGTGTAAACTATCTGCAGCCCAGCACAATGGCGGGCAGAAGTAACAATATGTTTGTGGGTGAGAACCTATCCATCACCACACAGCAAGTACTGGAATCAGACAGAGCTCAGACTAGCACAAAGAAAATACAATTCAGGCACAGAATCATGGTCAAAAGCATAGTCTCTGCCATACGTTACAGGCAGATGACTGAACAAGCACGATCATTACAATTACAAAATCAAATAGCACAAAGGGATAAAACAGAAGAGCAATATCAGCAAGTCAGGTCAATGGGCTGATGATGCTGTGGCAATATGGTGATACATGTGGGGATCAGTGCACCCACATGGACTTTATTTGGTGATATTGCTCTCCTGTTTTCTCCCTTTTTGCTATTTGATATTTGTGATCATGTCTATGCAAATTTCCTATTGTTAACAGCTTAGGGATCACTTTCTATGTCCATGATTTGATATTTTAGTCTCTTACATGGGACTGATTTGTTACTATTTTGTAGTTTTTAAAGAGGTTTTCTCACCATACCATTTTACGTAGTCACAGGCAGCTTCAGACTCACACTGCCTGGGTTGGGCAGTGGGTAGTTCTATAGCAGTGATTGGCATATTAGCCCTGCTATTCCTAGCTATTCCTGTTACAGTGAAAAGACTACAGAGCTCTAAGAAGTGAAAATGTGTCCTTATCCTAAACAAGCAGAGCTCCTTTCCTAGAGATTACAAACAGCAGGGATTGACATCACCATTGATGGACACTAGCTTCCAGCAATCAAATAAGAGAGAGAGATGATTGGTAACCAAGAAAAACTTGTATGCAGTCTGAAGAGAAAATCTTCTTATTTCCTCGACAAAGCAAAATAAAAAAGTAATTGATAATAGTTTCCATTTACCATTTCCTATATGTTGAAAGCTAATTTCAGTGAGAAAACTCCTTTAAGCGGGCATACACGGTGGGTTTGGACGCTGATTACCGAGTCCAGAAGCAGCGTCCAAACCGACTGTAAATTGTTTAACCCTGTGCCCTATGTAAAATCATCGCCGTCATTCAGAAGACACTGATTTTACATGAGTATTATTGGCATGTAATGTTAATATAGATGGGATTTTGATGTGCAGCTTTTGTTGTGCCATAGCTTTCTCTTTTTTCTCAGTACTTGTTATCCATTACAGTATTATGGTTTCAGGTGAAGATCCAACTCTGTTTTCATGGGATGGAATCCTTGTGAATAAATCTTTGTGTGAACATACCTTATTTGTTAGAGTGAGTGGTAAAACAAGAATGGGAGTGAAATTAGTACTGTCCATAGAGCTGTTTTCATGCAATGCAAGAGAATATGAAGCAAAACATCAAACAGAAACATCATTGATGGCATATGGGTAGGATGTGGCATCAATGTGTGATAGGTGCGGATCTCATCTGTGGGACCGGTACCTAGCTCGAGAACAGATTCCAGAATATCTCTGTTAAGAATGGAGAAGTGCTCTGCTGTACTCGGATCTTTTATTGAATGGATGGGAGACTTTTGACCACCTCTCCATTCTCAATAAAGACCTTTGGGGGCCCTTTCTTGAGATAGTTGCAGGTCCCAGAGGTGGAACCTGCAATTATCACACATTTACAGCATATGCTATTAATGCATTTCCGAACCTAGGCTTACCTTTAATTTGCATTGGCAGTATCTTTGTATTATTATTACATTTTCAAAACGAGAGAAATAATTGCTAAGAGTTGGATTTTATTTCCTAGTGTGACTGTGAAATATTATGGAAAAGCTTCTCATTCTGCTTCTTATCCCTGGGAAGGATTAAATGCATTAGATGCTGCTGTTCTTGCATACAACAATATCTCTGTCTTAAGACAGCAAATGAAACCCTCCTGGAGAGTTCATGGTGAGAAATGTACTGAATAACTGTCTGTTACTGTTTATCATTCTGCAGGTATTGAGTACACCGTATGTATATAAGTATCCTATTCACATTTAAATATTAGGGTTGTGCTAAAATAATGAACTTAAACCCCACCCCTAATTCTGTTTCACTGAGAAGTCCTGTTATGGCACTAAATCTGGCCATAGCATACTATAATTTCCATCCATTAGTACCTACAAGTCTTAGGAAAAAGAAAATCTAATACATTTGACCAGTTGATCCTGTCCTAAGTTGTCCACTTAAAGGGTGTTGCCACCATAGACTTTGATGGCATATTGATAGTATGTGCCATTAAAGTTTCATAAGTTTAGGTCCCTATCTTGGGAACTGGTCTCACTAAAAAGACTTAGGGCCTCATGTATAAAAACTGTCTAGGTCTAAGACTGTTTTTGTTACCCATAGCAACCAATCACAGCTCTTCTTTATTTTCATATAGTGCTCTTAAAAAATGACAGGGGAGCTCTTATTGGTTGCTATGGACAACAAAGAAAGTCTTATACCTAGACAGTGTTCATACATATGGCCCTTAGTTGGTATATGGAGACGTATTTTCATAAAATGCTCAATGGAAAAAAATATTAGCTCTCCTCTAGATGAAAGGCAATTATCTCATGCTGGCTAAACCAGGGTCTTCTTTAAAATAATGAGACACCCATCTATAAACAGCTATTTCAGGGTTGTTGCCTCTGGTGAGTACAGGACAGAGTACTGGTTGGTTAGAGAGATACCTTTGATGCAGCTCTGATGAAGGTCACTGTTGTATTGAGACCTGTTTTCTAGAAATGCTCCATGACGAATAAAGTATTTTTATTAGCTTAACTACTTCATGACAAAAGTTTGCCTGGTCCAAAAAGATGAGATGTTCATCTCAGGGCTGTGGACTCGGCAAGCCGAAGCCCCGACTCCGACTCCTCAATTTCCCAAACCCCTGACTCCGACTCCCGACTCCGACTCCCTCATACATAGCGCATGTTTAAGTGATAACTTCACTGTAGTAAAATGGTAACATCAGGCTGTTTATCACCTTATGATACAATAATCAAGCTATTTAGGTAGAACAGAAACTTACAGGCAAAAGGGTAACAATGTTTTGATCTTTTGAACACTTGTGGGTGGAGTTGAAGAAAAAGCTGTATTTGTATCCAAGTCCAGTCTGCACCAACATTGGGAATGTGTAGAAGAGGCCTGGGATCAGATTTTAGTCAAGATATGCTTGAATCTGATTCAGAGCCCAGAAGGATTCAGGCAGAGCTGAAAACCAAAGGTGGATTTACCAAATACTAACAAAATAATAAAAATTAACACTTTGATTTTTAGAAGCAAAATTGTAACTAAGCAGATGCTAAGTACTTGCAAGTCAAATTTATGTATAATATGGGTCAGATGCCTGTATATACAATTACAGAAGCCTCACGTACAAAGCTGTAGTGGATGGTGAGATATGGAGCCTGAAAGTCACAAGTTCAAACCATTGTTACCATTTTGCTTGTCAGGGTAAAATATATTTATTGGACATGACTTTAGGACACAAAAAAAATTGTAAATATGCAAAACACTGCAGGAACATTTGTGAAGTCTCTGAATTTGTTCTGAGAAATATTATCGCCTTCATCAGATACTGAATACATTACCTCACATCTGATCTCATTATTTCCAGGATAGAGAACGGCCTCTCTACACTAACTTGGGTTGGGGGAAAAGCTGTGACCAGAGGGGCAACATATCTAACACTGTCTGGGTATTAAGGAATGGCCTCCGCCACAGTCAGTTTTGAGGAAGGGTTAAACTCTACTACTTCTTTGAAAACGGGTGAAAAATTATGCTGAAATCTGTTTGCCCTGGGAGCAGAATCTTTCCCCTGGGGCAGCGCTTTGCCTGCTCCATGTCATCAATTACACTCCTCATGTGATAACGCTGAAGATATGGGAGCAGTAGCACTGGCCGGACCCAATTCCTCTTGCTCTTTGCATCAAACTAACTGGACCAACTTATTATATATTTTGGGAGTCGGAGCCGGTCCATTTTATGACGACTCAGCCTCCTGCTAAAAAGCCAACGACTCCACGACTCCGACTCAAACGCCACAGCCCTGGTTCATCTGTAGATAGGTGCTTTAGAGTTCTTACATCTTGTCAGTACAGAACAGTTTTCTTCCTTCTAGAGTGGAGTCAATTACCTATGGCGTACTGCCTAAAAATAGGTTTCCATACACCAACTAGATTTGTGCAATAAGAATTAGTACACCTCTTAAGCAGCATCCAAGGCATCTCGCTTTCCAAGCAGTGCTTCTCTTCTGACGAAGGTAAAAGAATTTGAAAAACTTCTCAAATGGGTGGTTCCCCCTTTTAGGAAAAGATGTGGCTGACAAATTGGATTATTTTTATATTTTTTTTAGGCACCATTAATTCTGGGACCAAGGGATTCAGGAACATAGTATAAGACCAGGACAAATACAATAAGAAACTTAATAAAAAGAAACTAAAATGGAAAGAGAGAGGACCCTGCCTGCAAGAGCTTTCAATCTACAATGGAGGAGGAAGGAGACAGAAGGTGAGAGATGGAGATGTTTGTATTATGGGGAAGTGGGGGCAGCAGGGTTATTGAAAAATTGCAGACTATCCTGAAGAGATGGGGTTTCAGGTAAATTTTGAAAGGTATAAAGGTGGCGGAGAGTCTGATGTGTTGTGGCAATGAGTTCCATAGTATGGTGGATGCATGGGAGAAATTTTAGAGACGGCTGTGTGAGGAGCTGACAAGAGGAGAGGAGAGAACAAAGTCCTGTGAGAAACAGAGATTGTGTGGGGGAGGAATGTCATCTTGTGAACTCAAATTATTCATAAACAGTGCACCTTCTTGTGAGAGCTGTTTTAGGGATTTACGTAGTTTTCAGGTCCCCCTGCCAATCAAAAATTCTAATCGGTTGCTCACGGTACAAACAAAGGTTATTCCTAATTATAAGTAAAAAAGACTTTATTCAAAACTTCTTAAAAACTTGAATGATAACAAATCATTAAGTTTCAATATCATATAATTTCTTTAAAAAGGTTTTCCCCTGATTGCTCTTGGGGGTCCCCACCTCTAGCTTCTCAGCTTGGGAGACCAAATATATGCAGGTTTGAATTTTCTGCTAGACGGAGTCCATAGTAATAGAGCTGTCTTCAGCCCCTCTCCTCTCAGACACCGCTACGTCTCGCGACGTTTCGGGAGCCGGCACGCCCCCTTTGTCAAGCATAGAGGTAGCTACGTGTTACATGTCTTTTATATAATTCCTAACAGTTACAATTAACATTAAAAACACCATAAAAACAAACGGTATGTACATAGCAGTCAGTACGTGTAAACTTTTCAATGTAGTATATCTGTTGCTACTGCATTCTGAATGCTAACTAACATACCTTAGCTACTTCACATAGCGGAATATGTAATTAGAACGGGAGTCAGGTATATATATTCCAGTGGCATTCCTCATTAACCCCTTACCGCCGGAGCCAGTTTTGGCCCTCTCTAAGACCCCCTATTTTTGAAATCTGTCTGGTCCTTTATGTGAGAATAACTTTTGACTTTTTAAACCATCCAGTGATTCGAGATTGTTTTCTCGTGACACATTGTGCTATAAGATAGTAAGAAATTTTGGCCCAAAAAATGTTTGTTTTTATTTGGGAATTAAAATTTTAGGTGAAAAAGTGAAAAATTTACAATTTTTCAAACTTAAAAATTTTCTGCATTAAGAAGATAGTTATTCCACTAAAAATTTTAAATTAGCATCTACCATATGTCTGCGTATTTGGGCATCATTTTTTTTAAAATGTCTTTTTTTTTTTTTGACTTGGGGGGCTTTAAATTTTAGTAATTTTAAAATTTTTCAAGAAAATTTGCAATAACATATTTTTGGGGCCCAGTCCAGTTCAAAAGGACTTTGATTCCCTGTAATTTAGTCCCCCCAAAATGACCTCATTAAAAACTCCCCCCTTTAAAAGTTTTCAAAACAGCTTTTAGAAATTTATTAACCCATTAGGTGTTTCACAGAAATTAAAGCAAAGTGAAGTTAAAATTTAAAAATTCCTTTTTTTTACAGATTTCAATTTTTAGCATTATTGACAAGAATACGGTAAATGTTAGGAAATGCAAATTAATATTGATTCCCCAGATTCCCCCGTTTTCAGAGAATCCCATATGTGGCCCTAGGCATTATTTGGTAAACCAAAAAGCCCCAGAATGGGAGGAGCACCTACTGGATTTGGGGGGCCTCATTTTCATTAAAATTTTTTATTTGGGGCCATTTCGGGTTTGCGGAACCCTAAGGTTCCAAAACGAAAAAAAAACCCCCAAAAGACCCCATTTTGGAAACTACCCCCCTTACGGAATATATCCAGAGGTGTAGTGAGTATATCTCCCCCAACAGGATTTCACAAATTTTTTTTAGGTTCGGCTCTGAAAAAAAAAATAATATTTTTTCCAATAATTGAAATTTTGCGAAATGTTTAATTTTACAAGGGAATTTTGGGAAAAAAAAGCCCCAAAATTGTGTTCGCAATTTTTTCCCAAGTTCGGCAATACCTAAGGGGGTGAAACTGCTATTTGGGCCCCTGCAGGGTGTACAAGGAGGGGCTTTTTGGTTTTTGGCCCAGATATTGGTGGGGCCATGTCGCATCCCCAAAACCCCCCAAAGTACTAAAACGGGGAAAACCTTCCAGAAGTTGCCCTTTTTTGGTTTCAAAAACCACTCAGGGATCTCTCAAAGGGGTGTATTTTGCTTTTTTTGGGCCCAGGTGTTCCGTATTTTTTTTTTTGCTTTGGGGGCCATGGAAATGGAGGGGGAAACCTTTCCCCCCTTGTTTTTGGGCTTCATTTTTACGTATTCGCCATAGGGATAAATGAGGGATATCTTTACTAGGGGGGGGGTACAATTACAATGATAAAAATTTTTATTAGTTTTTATGTTTTTTTACTTTTACCAATAGAAGCGAGTTTTAAAAAAAGTTCGTTTTTAAGTTGAGTATTTGACACCCCATAGCTTTCTCAATTTTTTGTATGGAGCTGCTTGTGGGTTTGTTTTTAGAATGGTTGTGTTTTTTTTGATCCTTACTGGGGGCATTTTTATGTTTTATCACTTTTTATTAGGTTTTTGTGAACATTTTGTACAAAAAACAGCAACCTGGTAGTGTTTTTATTTTTTTTTTTTTACAGCGGTCACTGTGCGGTATAAATGAATGCAGTTTTTCCAGCAGGTTGATACGATTACAGCGATACCCCATTTGTATATTTTTTTAATGTTTTACTGCTTTTACACAAAAAAAAACACATTTTTTGAAAAGGGAAAAAACTTTTGCTCACCGCGTCTGAGAGCCTAACTTTTTTTTTTTTTTTTTTATGGGCTGTTGGGCTTTTTTTTTTCGGGATAAGTTGAGTTTTTTTTGGTAAATTTTTGGGGGGCAAGACTTTATGCGCTTTTAAAATTGTTTTTTGGGAAGGTAGGGGGGAAAAAAATACTGCAAAATGCAGTTTTTTTATTTTTTATTTTTAAAGCTTTCCGTCCGTTTCTGTGACAAGTTGTTTTACTTGTGGGTTGAGACGTTTCGCTGATACCCAATTTATGTAGTTTTTTTTATTTGAAAGCAAATTTTTTTGAAAAAAAAAGTGTTTTTTTTTGTAAAACAATATTTATGCATCCTTCTTCTAATAGCCCCGAACTTTTTAATTTTTTATACAGAGCTGTGTAAGGCTTTTTTTTTTTTCGGGGTGAACTGACGTTTTAATTGGCATCACTTTGATGTTGATATGGTTTTTGATTTCTTTTTTCTCCCTTTTATTGCTGCGGGTGAAAAAAACGCTATTCTGTGACTGTTTTTTGGGTTTTTTTTTTCGGCGTTCACCGTACGGGTTAATTAAAATGACGATTTATAGGGTGGGTCGCTACCACCGGGGGTCCCAAAAATGGGTACTTTATTTATTTTTGACTTTTTTAGGGGGATTTGGGGTTTTTTAAAAGGGGGAAAAGGGCGATGTAGTTTTTTTATTTTATTTTTGTGTTTGTGTTTTACTTTTTTACACTTTTTTTTAACTTTTTCACACTGTTTACACTTTTCCCAGGGGGGGGTTTCATGAACGATCGTCAGTCATTCTGCAATAGGAGATCAGCATACATTTTAAAATGTATTCTGGTCTCCATGGCAACTGTCTGCACGCTGCCCCCAATGATTGTGGGCATCGTGACGTCACCAGACAACCCCGGGTGCTGTCATTCAGCGTCCCGGGGTGTCTGGTAGGAGACCGGGGTACCGGCGTCCGCCGTTACTACCCGAGATCGGGGGCGCAGGAGCTCACTCCTGCCGCTCGCAGCCCCGATGTCCGACCACGATGTGCGCATGGGGGGGGGTTTAAACCCCCCCGGCCGGGCGCCTCCGGCCGGGGGGGATGCGGCATGATGCCAGCGGTAAATACCCTGGTTTCATGCCCCCGATCTTGCGCGCTCCCTTGGGAAACGCGCAAGTTGCCGTGACGTACTCATCGGCAATTTGCGGGAAAACCCCTTACCCGCTTGCCGATGAGTACGGAAAAAACGGTAAGGGGTTAAGGCCATTAGGTGTCAATGTTTGCATTTTATAAATCCAATACACCTCTCTTTGTAACAATCGTTGTTTGAGTGTATAGGCATCTTTTGCCTCTATTTTTTCTAAAATGCACCATTTTAGATTGCAAACATATGGGAAATTTATGGAAAAAGCCCCGGCTACGAGGTTTCCCCGATTTTTTTGTTTTCTATTTCATTCACTTTTGTACCTGATTTTTCTACTTTCATTCTAAATAGCCTGATCTGTGATCTGTGTTCATTAATTCTTATTCGGGCTGGTCTTTTTGTTTGCCCAATATACGCTCTGCCACATGGGGCCCTTTAGAAAATTTTATGACATTATTGGTGTTAAAGTGAAAAATTTTATTTTTATGGGAAGCCCTTTTATTTGGTGAATATTTTGTCACCTTTTATGATCAAACTATAGTTTTGGCATGATAGACACCCAAATGTTCCTTTCCTTTGTATTCCTAATATACGTTGCCTATTTTGTGATTTATTTTGTATATCTGATCATACCAATTCATTACCTTGCTTTTCCCTCTTTGATATATAAATCTGGGTGGTTCCTTAAAAAGGTGCCCATATTTGGGGTCCAGCTGTAATATGTGCCATGATTTCAGTATACTCTTCTTCATTTTGAGAGGGTGGTCACATATGGACTAGTAATTTATTCTTTGATCTCCATGTTTGCTTTTATTCTTACAGGCTTCCTCTCTGGTCATCTGTCCTACTTCATCTCCTATGTTCTTTAATATTTTATTGTCATAACCTCTATCCGTGAATTTTTTAATTCATTTTTGTTTATTAATTTCATAATCCTCATCTAATGTACATATTCTCCTAGTCCTGAGGAACTGTCCCTTCGGTATTCCTTTTATTAACCCTGGGGCATGTTGGCTTGACGCATGCAATAGGTTGTTCCTTTCCATCTCTTTCACATAAAGGTTAGTCTTTATCTTGTGGTCTTTGATATAGATATTAACATCAAGGCAATTGTCACGATAGGGGTTATCTGCTGGAGGAATCCAGGCCCGGGGCTAGGTACAAACACAGGGAGGCAGGTGGATCGGGGGCCCCCAAAAAGGTAAGGGGTTTGCTGCTTGGTCAGAAGTGCAGATTTTTTAGGGGGTGGGAGCACAGCAGGAACGGGTTTTAGCGGGGGTTTAACGCAATGAACGGGAAAAAGGGGCTGGACGGAAGTTCCAGGCGAGAGGACTGGAAAAGCAGGGAGCTAACCCAAAAATTACTCAAGAGTGAACAACAGGCTTGAGGGGTTTTAAAAAGGAACCAGGAACAGGAAAACAGGAAAAAAGATGCAACCAGTTGAGACACGATCCACCATTTAACAAAAGGGCAAATTAAGGGGCAAAACACATTAGAAAGTTCCAAGAAAGAGGAGATTCCTGACATTACCCCCCACCTCAAAAGGGGGGGCCTCTGGACGATACCGGACTTGGGGTTTTCCCGGTGTCTCTGATAAAAAATTTTTTTAAAACAGTGAGGAGCATTAATTTACTTACGGGTTTCCCCGAATTTTCTTCGGGCCCATAACCTTGCCATTTAAAGGTATTGCAGCTGGTTCCTGAAAATTCTAGAGCCAAGATTTGCTCTACGACAAACTGCTCTGACCATCAATTTTTCCCCACTGCATAGGGGGAGGGGGAACAGTCCCAAAAAGGGATTGGACACAACAGGTTTTAGAAAGGGGACACTGAAACACCAAAGAATCTTCAAAGATTGTGGGATTTTGAGCCGAATGCTACTGGATGATTATCTTGCTGTTTATATCCCCCAAACCCAAACTTCTGTCCCATTTTTTGGTGAAGGAACTCAAAATTTTAAAATTTCTCGTGAGACCTACCTTATCCCCCCCTTGAAAGTTTTTGCTGGTTTGCGCGTTTATCTTCTTTTTCTTTAATTTTCTTGACCCCTCTCTTAGTGTTTCCTTTAGATTAAAATTTTTGCTGTAATCCAAGACCCTTTTCCCCGGGGCAGCGGGGAAATGTGGAAAAAGCAGGGTTTTGGGAAGAATTTTTGGATGGTACCCCAAATTTGCAAAGAAAGGAGTCTTTTTGGTGGAGGCATTTTGGGAATTTTTGTATGAAAATTCGGCCACGGGAAGCAGATCAACCAGTCATCTTGTAAATGGCAAAAATAAACATCGCAGTACTTTTCCCCGGGTCTGTTCGACGTTCAGTTGTCCATTAGATTGTGGGTGAAAGGCGGTTTACAGATTAATATCGAGGTCGAGTGCTAAAAAAAAACTCCCCCAAAATTTGGATTTTAAAATGCACCCCACGATCCAGATAACTTCATCAGGAACACCATAAAGGGCGAAACACATTTTTAAAATTATGAGACCCGCTGTGTTTTGGCGGGGTAGACCGGTACGGGGAATGAAAATGTGCAATTTGGTGAGCCGGTCAACTCCAGAATTGTTTTTTTCCCCTTTTTAGAGGTGGTAGATCTACGTGAAGTCCATGGTATAGAACCCCCGGGGGGCGAGAGGGGACGGCAAAAGGGAACAAACCTAGGGTGAAGAACGGGGAGTTTGCATCTGCACAGATGTCACTGAATTACATATTTCTTTAAAAACCTGTAGTAATTGGGCCACCAAAAGAAGGGGGATAAAAATTCCTGCGTTTTCGCACCCCTTTTGGACCCGCAATCTTGAAATCGTGGGGTAGCCTCCAAGATCTTTTCCCGTCTTCTGTTTTCGGGGTATATAAAGCGCGCCGTGGGTCCCAATCTGTCTTTAAGCCCCAACTGTAATCTTTGGGTTTATGGGGATTTTAAGGGTGGTGTCTGCCTCTCTTATTTTTGAGCAAGTCCTTATTATGAATTATTTTCCCAAAATTAGACCCCGGGGAAACAATGGTCTTGGGTGGAATTGCGGGTGTGGAAATCACTGGAAAAACTTTCTTGAAGGCATCTGCCTTGCCTTACGAGATCCGGGCCTGTATAGATTAAAAAGTAAAATTGTTGGGGAAAAATACTCCAACGAGCCTGACGAGCAGATAGACACTAGGCATATCAAACGAATTCCAGATTACGGTGAACAGTTAGAACAAAATTTTTTGTTGTGAGGCTTTTTGAAGATGATGTACCCATTCCTTAAAAGCTGCAAAAATAGTAGCTTTCTTTTTTCCCCCCAATCAAATTCCTCTCAGCAGGGGATAAACGTCGGAGAAAAAGCAAAAGGATGCAATAAATTTTGTTCCCGTTCTTGAACGTTGGGCCCCTACAGCACGCTAAGCGTCCCTTCCACAATGAAGGCGATTTTGGGGTCAGGAT
Organism: Phyllomedusa bahiana; assembly: GCA_025379985.1. Classification (NCBI taxonomy): domain Eukaryota; kingdom Metazoa; phylum Chordata; class Amphibia; order Anura; family Hylidae; genus Phyllomedusa; species Phyllomedusa bahiana. The sequence goes on along the minus strand of JAODAL010060828.1, from coordinate 4,011 downwards.
GAATTAATACAGGGGTGTAGTGAATTGACCTTTAAAGAGAGAAAAGGGATTTTGTGCTTGAGGAGACCAAACAAAAAGCATTTTTTTTTTTTAGTCAATGTGAATAGGTGAAATGATTTCTGGAAATTCTTGATGAAGCGTCTAAGAAATTGGAAAAAACTATAAAACGTTGAACATCTTTTTGTTTCTGGGGGGGGGCCGTCTACTATTGCTTTGTCTTTAGAGCCCATTTGTGACCATGAGGGTGAAATTACATAGCCAAGGGAAATTTGGGAAATCCTGTTGAGGAAATTTCACACTTCTCAATTTTGATGAAAGAGGGTTTCCCCCAGACGTTCCAGAACAAGTTTCACATTCTCTGGTTTCCCTTCCATCGAATTTTGGGGAAAATGGATATCGCCAGATAGATGATATGAACTGGGCCGAAGGTCTTGAAAGATATCGTTACGAGATGTTGGGAAAATGGGGGGGATTACAAAGGCCAAAGGCATAACGAATACCAAGTGTCCATAAAGTGACCCAAAGGCAGTCTTCCATTCATCTCCAGATTGATACGGGCCAGGTTTTAAGGCCTCGAGATCTAATTTGAAAAAACTTTTGCATGTGTATCTCTCCCGAAGTTCAGGGATCAGTGGGAGAGGATAAAGGTTTTTTATTGTGATTTTTTAAGTTCTCTGTAATCAATGCAAGGTCTTAAGGAAAACCCTCCCTTCTTTTTGACAAAAAAATGGGAGACCCCCGCTGGTAAGAGGAAGGACGGATGAACCCTTAGCAAAGGGTTTTCCTCTATATAGTCCTTAGGGGTTTTTTAAATGGCCCTGCCAGAGGGGAGATGTTACCGAAGGGGAGGGTGCAACAAAGCAATTATGGGGGGATCGTAAGGTCGGTGTGGGGGAAACTTTGGCATTTTGTTTGCGCAAAAAAATCTGCATATTCCTTGTATTCAGAGGGTAAACCCCTTATTTTATTGTCTTGAAGGGTCTTAGAGCTTGGTTCAGAGTGAGATGTTGGATGAAATCCTCTGCTGGGAAGCTTATTCTTTTGGTTTCCCAGTTGATAACCGGGTTCTGTGATTTCAACCAAGGTAAATAAATGACAGGAAATTCGGCGAAGATACAAAAGGAATGACAGGACTTCATGGGGCTGGGGTGCCATAATTTTTCAGTGGTGGGTCTCTTGATCCCCTGGCCCCGAGCTCAGTGGAGACCCCCTAAGTCTCCATTACCCCGGGTGAGAGTCCTTCTTGGTTTAACCCCATGCTCTTGAGCAAAGGAGAGATCCATGAAGTTGCCACTTGCCCCAAGTCCCCCTAGTGAGGTGGAAAACCCAGGGAGTTAGCCCGGAATTTTATGGGGAAAGGGAAACAATGAGAGTCCCTTATTTTTTCTTTATATGACGCCACTGTGAAAAGACTGGACAACTACTCTTTTGATAACTCATTCTCAAGCAATTGATTCCCCCTCCCAGGAGTCGGGGTCCTGATGGCTGCCACCCAATCTCCTGGCGGCTAGGGGAATTGATGAGGAAATGGGCAGTTTCCCCAGTAAAACATAGATTTTACGGAGCCGCTGTTGTCTTTATCTACGCTTTTAGTTTCAATATGGGGTCGGATTGCATAGGCTCGCTTCCCGAATCTCTGCGAATTTTCCCTGGGGTTCTTGGGAAAGGGGGACAGGGAAAAGGGGGGCCCGCTTTGGGGTCTAATTCAAAGTAGCCCCCTTTTTCCTGTCGTTTTGTAGTGGGTATCAATTGAATGCAATGGTTTAATAAAAACATCCCAAAACCCAGGGAGCCCAGCACGGGCAAGTTCTTTTTTTAATGTGCTGCGTAGTCCTTTTTAAAAAAAAACATCTTGCGCGTCATTCCAGTGGTGTCGTTCCCCCTCTTGAATTCCATAGATACTCAGCCACGGGGGCGTTTGCCCCGGCGCAAAATAGTATAGTGCTTCAGCTGTAGACGACGATTAGGGTCATCAAACATTGATCATTGGGTCGATGAAGTCTTCCCGGTGATTCAGCCCCGGGAATTGGGTCTCAATCAAGGGGCTGGCCCAGGGAATGGCTTTTTTGTTAACGCAAATAATGCATTGGACCTTGACCTTTCCGTAGGGAATGGTTGGATTTGCATCAAATATAAACTACATTGGTTAAGGAATCCCCGGAAAATTTTCGCGGTCTCCGCCGAATCTGAAAGGGGGAACTTTGGGGCCTCACACAGGCACCGAAGTGGATGGTCCAGAGGCTTGTTTTTCCCGGTGGAGTTCCGGTCGGTTAAAGGGCTCACGGTCAATGGCAATGGATGGTGTTAAGGGGGGCCAGAGACCGAACCCCCAAAAATGTGAATGAAGAATGATTGTGATGGTGTGAATGTATGGACATAGGGCATGGCATGACTGAAAGCATTGAGGAGAATACTACAATTGGGGGACTTCTATTTCCTTTTTGTCATTGTCATTTAACTATACTATATATAAATATTACTGAAAGTGTTTGGAATGTTTTTACCTCCTGAATCATTATCTGGGCCAGCTGAATGTATCATATGTTTGTTGCTATTGCCGATTCCCCCCGAAAATTTTATACTCTCTAATTTGAAGTACTTGTAATTTTCCTCGGTAGAAAATGTGAGAATGTTTTTTTTTTTGTTTTTTTTTTTGCTATTTGGAAAATTTCTAAAATAAAGCCTTATAAAAAAAAAAAAAAAAAGGTTGCAGGTCCCACTAGCTCTTGAATGGCTTGTTTCCTACACTTGGATATTGTTTGGGCATTCTGACCCTTTTGGCGCGCATTGATTTCAAAAGCCCGATCTCAGAGGCATATTGACCCAGTTTAGCAGTTTTCTTGAAGCGAGCTTTCGGGCTCCCAGGCCCAGCGGACTCCTCTTATGGCTTGGTATCTTGTCACGATACTGGTGTATACTGCTGGAAAACCCAAGGCCGGGCTAGGTACAAACAAGGGGGGCAGGTGGTAGCGGGTCCCAGGGGAAGGTAATGGGTTGTGCTTGTCAGAATTCGGGTTTAGCGTGGAGCGACGCAGGCAACAGGTTAGCGGGGTTAACTGCAATGAACAGGAACAAGGCTGGACGGAAGTTCCCCGGCGAGAGGACTGGAAAGCAGGAGCAAAACCAATACTAAAACAGTGAACAAAGCTTTTAGGAGTTTATATAGGAAACCCGGGAAAAGGAAACAGGGGAAAAAATGGAACCCAGTTGAGACACGATCCACCATCTTAAAATAAGGGCAAACTTAAGGGCAAAAACAGTTAGTAAGTTCCAAGGCAAAGTAGGAGATTCCTGACAGCAATTGACTGAATTTTGAACTATGGTACTCGTGAATTTTATTAATGGGTGTACTGTATTGATGAAATCTACAAAGGAATTTAATTCTTCCAATGTCCCTGTCCATATTAACAAGTTAATATTCTGGGGTGGTTCCCGGCCACCCCAGGCGTGGGTAGCCCCTACCCGGGAGTGGAACTAAGTGGGACTGTAACGATTCTGGAGGGGGATCCACTGGACCACCGCAGGGGATGGCGTAAAACCCCTACGGGGGTTGGAATTAAGTGGGACCCGGTTTTCACCCAAACCCCCGCAAAACGGGAGGTCCTTTTCGGGGCGGATGTCCATCAGGTCATACCACTGGCGGGGGGTTGTCTGCGGTGGGGGGGCCCAAGGGGGGAAAGGGACAGGAAGGCAGGCAGGGCTCATAGTCGAGGAAACAGTAGGTCAGGACAGGCGGCTTGGTTCGTGGACGGTTTTGAAAAAAGGGAGGTGGTCGGGGCAGGCGGCAAGGTTCGTAGACGGTAGACGTTTATACACTAATATCCCATATGAGGAGGAAATAAAGGCCGTTAAAGAAAAATGTATAATAGATCCTTAATTATCCAATCAAATGATCTCTTTTCTGATGACTCTGTTGGAGTTCATCCTCACAAAAAATTACTTAAAATTTGATACTGACTTCTACTTGCAGCGACAGGGGACCTCGATGGGGTTCCCGGGCGCAAAGTATTC
>JAODAL010060827.1:0-20665 GCA_025379985.1 Phyllomedusa bahiana | reverse complement strand
TGCATTTCCTGATCACATTTCCCTTTTATTTTGTAAAATTGTTTTAAAAATTTGAAAATCTGCAAAAAAGTGAAATTTTGAAATTTCACTTCCATTTTGTTTAAATTTCCCTGTAAAACACCTAATGGTTAAATTTAACTCCTAAATGCGGTTTTGAATATTTTAAGGGGTGTGTTTCTTAGATGGGTTTTTTTGGGGGTATCTAACATACAGGTCAATCAAAGTCACGTTAGAACTGGATGGGTCCCTAAAAATTGTATATTGCAAATTTTCTTGAAATTTGAAAATTACTACTAATTTATAAGCCCCTAATGTCGTAAAAAAAAAAAAGACATTTAAAAAAAAAATGATGCCAAACTACAGCAGACATATGGTAGATGTAGTTATAGCTATTTGAGTGGAATAACCATCTGCCCTTACATGAAAAAATTTTTTTGAAGTTTAAAATTGGTAAATTTTTCAAATTTTTCCCACGATAATTTGATATTTTTCACAAATAAACAAGCATTTTTTGGACAAAATTTCTTACTATCTTAAAGCACAATGTGTCACGAGAAAACAATCTCTGAATCACAGGGAAATAGGTTAAAGTGTCAAAAGTTATTCTGACATAAAGTGGAAAAATGACGATTTAAAAAATGGGGCTCTGTCAGAGAGGCCAAAACTGGCTCCGGCGGTAAGGGGTTTAACTCACATTTTTATGTTAAACACATTTTTTAGGGATTTTTGGTTATTTTTTTTTTAAATTTTCCATATCACTTTCAGTATTTTTTTAATTGATTCTTAAGTCCTGCGTTTTCACTTTGGCCACTAAGCCTAATAAATATCTGACACTTCCTGCTCTGTTTTGAGAGCTTTTTAGCAGTGTGCTCATTATCAGTAAAAGCAGGGTCAAACTGAAAGGAGACACCATTGTGTACAGATAACACAGAATCCCCCAGTCACAAGAGGAGATGTCACAACTCCCCTCTCCCCTCCTTCACAGGGGAAAACTCCTATACAAGTCTATGGGACAGAACTGTCTTAAGAATCCTATGTGCATGAAGCTGCCCGTAAAGTATCTCTCTGACTGTGTTAAAGCGTACAAGCAAGAATGTCTTCCACACCCAAACATATACAGACGGCCAAATTGAGAAATCTACAATCAGTAAAAAAACACGACTCAGAGGAAAAGAATATGGATCAGGGTCAAGCTTGATTTAATAAGTAAAAAAATAAAGAAAATTGGCGACAGATTCCCTTTAAGGTCAATACAACCAAATGTCAATGTCACAGATTACAGTGTCAATTTATATACTCTACACTTCTGTAGACCTTTTTGTTGCTAACAATAAAAATAATTTGCATTTCACATCTTTAACAAATGGAGTGCTGTTTATTTAAATGATACATTCATTGGATTGCAATATCTTTTGACTAGCACCCAGAGACAAAGTTCTGGATAAAGTGCCGCACATACACTTCTATATTGTAGATGGTGTGTTAAGGAGTTAACAGCGGAATATTCTAACTTCATGAATCATACCTCAAATCTGTGAAGGAAAATAATTTAATTAACGGCAGATATATTTTCTGAGTGCAATAATACCTTAAACGTCCCTTTATGACTGACAGAAGAAACAGTCATCAAGCAAACATTTAGATTTCAACATTCTGGAAAGTTTCTTGACATGACTGTGGATCACGCTTAGACTGGCCAACAGGGGAGTAGGGAAATCCCCCAGTGGGCCCTAGGGTTTGGTGGGCCTCTAGATATTTTGTACCCCTGGGAATTACAGTATTTGGGCTGCTTTTTAAAGCGAAAGACAGAGAAAGAGAGGCAGAAAGCAAGAGGTAGAGTGCAAGAGTCATGTACAGTATGTGCAGTCATGTACAGTAGCTGTATGGTGACCCCTTAAAAATGTACTACATTGATAGGCCCCAAGAATCCACTCCACTGAGGGGCCCAGTACACCTTAGTGGGACACTGATGTGGATACTTATGGTCGCAATCAATTTGAGTCATCTCAAGGTCGTAGTCCTCACAAGAGTCACCAGCCAGGAGTTGGACCCAGCATTGATTACTGATGACAAGACAAGAAAAAAACACAGGTGAAGCATTTAATAGGAACATAGACACCAGGAACACATCAGGATCTGTAACTAGGAACAGGGATGTGAGGGAGGAATATGACAAAAGTCACCCTCCAGTCCTTGTAACTTCACCCAAATTCACTCTTAGTCATATTGCAGGATTCAGAACTTTACCTAAGCTCCTCCACTGCTCAACGCATGTCATTGAGGAAGCACTCAGTTAAACAGAAGACAAATTCCATCAGTTTAGATTCAAGGCTTGTCAGCTCCCAATCCAGATAGGAAAACGGCCCAGCAGGGAATCAAGCATCAAAGAATTCTCAATTATTTCGTTAGCACCTTGGCCAGGCTCTTCAGGGCCAGTGTAGACTTTTGCTCAAGGAGGCAAAGTATCAAACGAGATTTGGCAGACACCCGGTGCAGAAGTTCCATAAAAAATTTGGGAATAACCGTACATCACAGACACACCCCAATTTCATATTTTTAAATATGAAATATCCCTCATACATAGCTGTCAATCCCTCATTTGTAGGACCAACGGGCAGGGAGAAACAAGAAGCTGGTACCAGGAAATGAGCAGCGACCCAGAGTTTGATATCCCAGCGTAACTCGGGCCTCTACAGTTCTGATGATGCCAGTGGCCTGGCTCTGCACCATTCCCCTGCCAATATATGGCTTGTTCCAGTATTAGACACTTGAACCAGCATGGCCCTGGTGGGCAGGGAGTGTAGACCGTCCCAGGGATGTGACAGGGGTGTGACATGTAAAAGGGAGAGGCCCACCTGTGCCCAGGGTCATCTCCATTGGGAAGAGGATTATGCCAAGCGTACCAGGAGCTTCCAGGACCAGCAGGCTGCATTCACCCCTGTGTGTGCCCTGCACCAAGCTAACCTAAGATAACTAGATACATATTGCTACTTCTTTTATGTGTACCAATACCCTATTTGTATTTGCACCTCTGACCAGTATATGTATATATCCCTATGTATGTATTCTTTGTCTAGTGCACTCATAAGGCGATTAAAATATATAAACTTTGATTCTGAGCTGTTATCCCGATCAAGCTGAACCAACAATATAGCTATCCTGGGCAGGTTTCCGGCCTGGTTATCAGTCTGCAATGGACCAGGCTTATAACTAACGAGGAACTGGTAGCAGCCTACCAAGCTGTCAGAGTTCTGTTTCACCAGTGCGGGTAAATAGATCTCTCCCAGATGTTCAGGGTTGTGAGCAAGTAGGGTATCCTCTCACACTCCCTGGGTCTTCCTGTGACCGTGTGGACAGGGGTTGACTGTGAAACGGTATCTGGTTGACCTTGCATACCCCTAGGGGAGCACAACTTTACGAATACACTCCAGGTCAGGCCGTAGACACTCAAGTGGCCACAGGTCTCCTGACAAGAGGCATAACTAGAATTCATAGGGCCCCATAGCAAAATTATGCAGGGCAGCAAAACCTAATGACACGAAACTCAAGATGAATTATAGGTAGCAATAATTAAATCTTTAAATATAGTGCTGTACAGTTATGTGCAAAATAATAGCAATATGTTTCAAGCAAAAAGAAAAAACTCAATCCTCACAAGAGCATTTATTACAATATACAGAAAGGCACTGGGAGTCCTGCACATTCACATCCAAATGAAAACATGATCGAAACATCAAATTATAAACTGAAAATTAGGAGAATGTAATAATGCTCAAAAAAATTGCAGTTTGTGCATTTTCATTATCCAACTGGAATATTTTCAGCATAAACTGAAATTTGCTCCCAGATTTAGCATTTCTGTAGATCACTGAACTAATATTTAGTTGTGTAACCATTTCTGAGAACTACTTTACATATTTGTGCCATGGAGTCAACTAACGCCTGACACCTGAAAACAGGTCTTCCAGCCCAAGCAGACTGTAGGACATTCCACAGTTCATTTGCATCTTTAGGTTTTGCATTTGCATCTTTAGGTTTTGCATTTGCATCTTTAGGTTTGCATTGTGTAGAAGCGACATTCAGGAACGTGAAGGGAGGGATTAGCGACTGTCCATCCGGACAATAGAAATAATAAAACTTGTAATCCTTACATTTTCAGGACTCATATTTCCTTCCAAATGTACTATCTTTAGTTCTAGCTTCTGAAAATTTTACCGGTAGATTTCATTAATATCACTTGAAAGTTGTTCCAGAATAGGGTGGACAAATTGGTCTGCTTGACTGTCATCCCAGAAAGAAGCCTTTTCTAAAGATGTTGCACAAGAAAACCCACAGTTTTCTTAAGACAAGCAGACTAAGGACATACTGTAGATTACTGGAACCAGGTTCTGTGGTTTGATGCGACTAAGATAAACTTGTTTGGTTCAGATGGGGTCAAGCGGGGAAGGGGGGAGGGCAACCAGGTGAGGAGTACAAAGACAAGTGTGTCTTATGTACAGTCAAGCCTGGTGGTTCGAGTGTCATGGTTTGGGGTTGCATGAGTGCTTCCGGCTGTGGGGAGCTGCAGTTCTTTGAGGAAACTATGAATGCCAACCTGTTTTGTGACATACTGAAGCAGAGTATGAACACCCTCCCTTCCAATATGATAAAGACCCCAAACAGACCTCCAAGATGACCACTGCCTTGCTAAAGAAAATGAGGGTAAATGTGCTGGACTGGCCAAGCATGTCTCCAGACCTAAACCCTATTGGGTGTCTGTGAGGAATCCTCAAACAGAAGGTGAAGGAGCGCAAAGTCTCTAACATTCACCAGCTCTGTGACCTCGTCACGGAGGAGTGGAAGAAGATTCCAGTGGCTGCAACCTGAGAAGCTCTAGGAAACTCTATGCCCAAGAGATTTAAGACAGTGCTGGAAAATAATTTTGGCCACACTAAATATTGACACTTTGGGACAATTTTTTGGGCACAATGTTATACAAGCTGTACACTGACTATGCTCTATTATATCAAAGTGTCATATCGTCAGTGTTGTCCGATGACACGGTATCATAATTCCAAAAATGTGAGGAGTGTACTCACTGTTGTGAAATACTGTATATTCAGGTGGTTCTGTTGTAGTAAACTGCTTACTATCTCATTTTCTGTCCCTGAATCAGAGGTTTATAGGGCACATAGTCGTGGTATTAAAAAGTATCATCAAGGGTATTTTGAAGGGGATGTCTGGTCGTTCTAAAAAAAAAAAAATGCTACAAGTGTTGTTTTAAAATAAAAAAAGTTATATTCACCTCTCCTCTCATGTTGGATCCAGCGCTTCAACCTCCCTCACTCTCTGCCGGTCTTCTGTTTAATTCTTGATTCTTTTGATTAGATGCAGCGGTCATGTACCATTAGCTGACATTTGAGTTTGGAGCACTTACTTCTGAGCGGTGTTGTCAGCCAATTGAACATGACATGACTGCTGAAGCCATTCAGCACTTGCAGTGGTGACATTCCATTGGAATCAAGACTGGAAGGAAACAGAAGACTGGCTGAGAGTGAGGAAGGTGGAAGGAAACAGAAGACTGGCTGAGAGTGGGGAAGGTGGAAGGAAACAGAAGACTGGCTGAGAGTGGGGAAGGTGGAAGGAAACAGAAGACTGGCTGAGAGTGGGGAAGGTGGAAGGAAACAGAAGACTGGCTGAGAGTGGGGAAGGTGGAAGGAAACAGAAGACTGGCTGAGAGTGGGGAAGGTGGAAGGAAACAGAAGACTGGCTGAGAGTGGGGAAGGCAGAAGGAAACAGAAGACTGGCTGAGAGTAGGGAAGGTGGAAGAAAAAAAGAAGACTGGCTGAGAGTGGGAAGGTGGAAAGTGGAAGGAAGATTTGGCTGAGAGTGGGGAAAGGGGAAAGGAAAAAGAAGATGGTGAGATGGGAAGTTGGAAAGGGAAAAACAAAAGACTGGCTGGAAAAGGGGGAAAGGGGAAAGGAAAAACAGAAAAAACTGGCTGATTTGGGAAAAAGGGGCAAAAGGAAAACAGAAGACGGTGAGAGTGGGAAGGGGGAAAGGGAAGAAGACTGGTGAGATTGGGGAAGGGGAAAGGGGAAACAAGAAGGTGAGAGTGGGGAAGGGGGAAGGAAACGAGAGCGGGAAAAGGGGGGAAAAGGTGGAAGGAACAGAAGATGCTGGATGGGAAGGGGAAACAAAAGTGGTGGGGGGAAGGGGAAGGAAACAAAAGGGCGGGCTGGGGTTGGGAAGGTGGAAAAAAAAAAGGGAAAGGCTTGGGGGAAAAGGGGGGGAAAGGGGGGGGGAAAAAGAAAACGGTAAAAGGGGGGGAAGGGAAGGAAAAAAGAGGCTGGGGGGTTTGGGGAAAAGGGGGAAAGGGAAAAAAAAGGGGCTGGTGAGGGGGGGAAGGGGGAAGGAAAAGAAGGGCTGAGAGTAGGAAAGGGGAGTGGAAAAAAAAGTTGGTTTGAGATGGGAAAAGGTGGAAGGAACAGAAGGAAAAGGGGGCAAAAAAAGAGGGGGAAAGGGAAGGAAAAAAGAAGATGGCTGGAGTGGGAAGGGTGGAAGGAAACAGAAAGGACTGGTGGGGTGGGGAATGGGGAAGGAAAACAGAAGCCTGGCTGGAGGGGGGGGGAAGGTGGAAGGAAACAGAAGCGGGTAGAGGGGGAAGGGGGAAGAAAAGAAGCTGGCTGAGATGGGAAGGGGGAAAAAAAAAAGAAGACTGGTGAGATGGAAAAAAAGGGAAAAAAAACAGAAGATGGTGGAGGGGGAAGGGAAGGAAAACAAAAGAGGGCTGAGATGGAAAAGGTGGAAGGAAAAAGAGCCCCCCCCCCCCCCCCAGTAGGGGGGGGGGGAAGGAAACAGAAGAGGGGTGGGGGGTGGGGAAGGGGAAAAGGAAAACAAAAGGACTGGCTGAGAGTGGGGAAGGTGGGGGAAACAAAGACTGGCTGAGGGGGGGGGGAAGGGGGAAAACAAAAGAGGCTGAGAGGGGAAGGGGGAAAGGAAACAGAAAAGGGTGAGATGGGAAGGGGTGGAGGAAACAAGATGGTGATTTGGGGGGAGGGGAAAGGAAAACAGAAGATGGCTGAGAGGGGGAAGTGGAAGGAAACAGAAGATGGTGGGGGTGGGGAAAGGGGGAAGGAAAACAGAAGACTGGCGGGGAAAGGGGGAAGGTGGAAGGGAAACAAAAGGGGAACTTTTCCCCTGGGGAGGGGGGGAAGGGGGAAAAGGAAAAAGAAACTGGCGGGAGGTGGGGGGAAGGGTGGAAGGAAAAAAAAAAGACGGCTGAGAGGGAAAGGGTTTTGGAAGGAAACAACAAATGGTGAGAGTGGGGGAATTTTAAAGGGAAAACAAAGAGCTGGCTGAAAAGTGGGGAAGGGGGAAAAGAAAACAGAACACTGGCTGAGAAGGGTAAGGGGCAAAAAAACGAAGACTGGTTTGAGAGTGGGGGAAAGGGGAAAGGAAAAACAGAAACTGGCGGGAGAGGGGGGAAAAGGGGGAAAAGGAAACAAAAGGGACGGGGCTGAGAGGGAAAAGGTGGAAGGAGCCCGCGGGATGGCTGAGAGGGGGGAAAAGGCGAAAAAAAACAGAAGAGTGGCTGAGAGTGGGGAAGGCCAAAAGGAAACAGAAAACGGGGCTGAGAGTTTGGAAGGGGAAGGGAAAAAACAGATTTTTTGGGCTGGAGTGGGGAAGGCGGAAGGAACAGAAGACGGGGCCTTGGAAGTGGGGGAAAGGGGAAAGGAAACAAAAACGCTGGCTGGGGAGTATAAAAAGGGGAAGGAAAAAGAAGACTGGTGAGAGGGGGGGAAGGGGGGAAGGGAAAACCAGAAGATTGGCTGGAAAAAAGGGTTTGGGGGGAAGGAAACAAAAAGATTTGGAGAGAGGGGGGATGGCAGAAGGAAAAGAAAAATTGGAGAGAGGGGGGAAGGGGGAAAGGAAACAAAAGACTGGCTTAAAAGGGAGGGGGGAAAGGGTTTGGAAAGGGAAACAGAAAAACTGTTTTAAAAGATTGGGGAAGGAAAGGGAAACAGAAAAAACTGGCTGAGAGGGGGAAAGGGCAGAAGGAAAAAAGACGGCGGGGAAAAGGTGGGGGAAGGGCAGAAGGAAACAGAAAAACTGGCTGGAGTAAGGAAGATGGGGGGGAAAACGAAGACTGGCTGGAGTAGGGAAGGGGGGAAGGAAATAGAAAAATTTGGGGCTGAGATGGGGGGACACAAAGGGAAAACCCGAAGACCGGCTGAGAGTGGGGAAGGCAGAAGGAAACAGTTTGAGGGGTGAGAAGGGGGAAGGTGGAAGGGAACAGAAGAGGCTGAGAGTTTTGGAAGGCGGAAGGAAACAGAATACTGGATGAGAGTGGGGAAGGGGGGAAGGGAAAAGAAAAGGGAAGGTTTGAGAGGGGGAAAGGGGGAAAAAAAAAACAGAAAAACGGGGCCGGGGAATTTGGAAGGTAAAAAATTTAAAAGAAGATTTGGCTGAATTTGGGGAAGTGGTGGGAAACAGCAGACGGGGAGAGGGGGGGAAGGGGGAAAATGAAACAGAAGACTGGTTGAGAGTGGGGAAGGGGGAAAGAAAACAGAAGACTCTTTTGAGAGGGGGGAAGGGGGCAAATAAACAGAAGTTGGGGCTCAGAGTAGGGAAAAGTGGAAGGAAACAGAAGATTTGGCTAAGATTGGGGAAGGGGGGGAAGGGGAAACAAAAAACCCTGGTGAGGGTGGGGAAGAGGGAAGGGAAAAAACACAGCCCTGGCGAGGTGGGGAAAGGGGGAAAGGGAAAAAAACAAAAACTCGGTGGGGAAGTGGGGAAAGGGCAGAAGGGAAAAAGAATGCCCGGGCTGGAGAGGGGGAAAGGGCAAAAGGGAAACGGGGGGACTAGCTGAGAGTAGGGAATGTGGAAGGAAATAAAAAGGACGGGCTGAGAGTGGGGAATTTTGGGGAAAGGAAATAAAAAAGGACGGGCTGAGATGGGGGATAAACAAAAGGGAAAAAACAAAAGATGGTGGAGGGGGGTAAGGGCAAAGGGGAAACAGTGACGGGCTGAAAAAGGGGGAAAGGGGTTTAAAGGAAAACAGAAGACTGGTAAAGGGGGAAAGGGAAAGTGAAAAAAAAACAGAAGACGGGCCTGAAGGGGGGAAAGGTAAAGAAAACAGAAAACTGGTTTGAGAAGGGGGAAGGGGGCCAAAGAAAAAAAAAGATTGGCTGAGAGTAGGGAAAGTGGAAAAAAAACAGAAGATTTGGTAGAGGGGGGATGGAAATCATTGGACCCAAAAGTGAGGGGACAGGTGAGTATACCTTTTTTTTTTAGTAAAATGTCTAGTAGTATGCTAAAAATTAAACAATTTTTTTTTTAGTGGACAACCCTCTTAATAATGGGAGTGCCAATTACCAAAGGTGGAAATATTACAAATTATTATGTTAAGTTATCAGTTATATGTTCTCCCTCTTCATACCCGTAACATTTTATAAACCGGGCCCCGGGAAAAGGGCTTTTTTGGTGCCCTAGGCGGTACAGCCAATGGCGCCCCCCCCCCCTCGCCCCCCAAAAAAATTGACCCTCCCAAAATTTATTCTCCTCCCTGCGCCAGGCCCCTGTCCAAACTTTCTGTTTTTCCCATTAAAACCTGCCCCACCTCAGCAGAAAATGCAAAATTTGAAAATCAGCGTTTACAAATTTTTTTTTTTCAAAATCGCCACCTCCAGTGAAATTACCCCAAAATAACAGTCCCCCAAAATAATACACCATACATGGAGAAAATTTTACCAGATGACTAAATGTTACAAAAAACCCCCAAAAAACCAAGACCCAAAACTTTTAAATGCAAAAAGGACAAAAAAATCCTCCCAAACCCGACCAAACCGCCCCCCAAAATTTGTGACCATCACCCTGTAAAAACCAGGTTTCTAAAGGGACATTCCACCGCCAAAAACAAGTGCCCAAAAGTGGTAGATACTATTTGTCTGAAAGGTTAAAGGCCAGAAATATAAGTGATTACATGCAGTTACTTTTAAGGACTCCAAGGGAGACGTCTTTTTCTGTAGGGCCCGTTCATTTCCCTTTTTTTCTAACCCTTTTTAAAAACCCCCCCTTTTCATGCTTTTTTCTCCCCCGGCCACACTGGTCCCTTTTTGATTTGGACACAAAAAATTTTAAAAATCCTTACTTTCCCAAATTAAACCCCTTTTTTAAAATTATTAAGTCCCCTCAGTTGGGACAGGTATATACTCCCCTCAGATAAAAAAAGCTTTTTAAGGTCCCCACATTTTGGGAAAGGTATACAGATATCCCCCTTTCAGTAAGGCATGTGTTTTGGTGTGTGTATATATATATAAATATTTTATTTATATGTTCCCTCAGCAGGCGGGGTATTATTTCCTCTTAGACAGGCTGGTATAAAAAAATACAGGGGCATCGGGAAAGGTACACAGGGGCACACGGAGGTATATAGAGTTTGGGGTCAAAGGGTATTTTAGGGGCTCAGGCGGCATAAAGATAAAGGGGCTCAGGCGGAAGGTTTTTTTATAGGGGCTAAAGGCGGGCATATTAATAGGGGTTCGGGCCCGATAAAAAAAGGGGGCTCAGACAGGCATATAAATGGGGCCCCTCGGCGGGGTGTAAAATAGGGGCCCCAGGCAGGCATATTGAAATGGGGGGGCTCAGGCGGGGGTATATAGGGGCAGTCGGGCGGGGTACACGGGGGGCAAACAGGCAGGAAATAGGATAGGGGCCCCAGGCGGGTTGAATTTAGGGTTTCAGGAAAAAGTGAAATATAAGGGCAAACAGGCGGGCTTTTGGATAGGGGTTTCAGGAAAGGTTTTGGTATATAGGGGCTCAGAGGGAAAAAAAGATATAGGGGTCAGGCAATATTTTTGGGGGGCCCCAGACAAGGAAAATATGGGATATAGGGGTTTCAGGCAGGGTATAAAAGGGGCCCCCTTTTAAGCAGGATAAAGATAAATGGGTTCGGGCAGATATTTATAGGGGGTGGTAACGGTATAAATATGGGGGCCCTCAGGCAGGTTTTTTTTGGGCCCCCGGGGGCAGGGGTATATGGGGGGCTAAAGGTTAGGCAAATAATATAGGGGCTCAGGCCCCAAGCATATAGATAAAGGGGCTCGGGCAGGCATTTGGGTATTTTTGGGGCCAGGGGGTTATTTTAGGGCTCAGGGGGGGTAAAAATTGGGGGGCCTCAGGAAAGAGGTTTTAAAGGGGCTAAGGGGGGGGGTTTAAAAATCGATTGGGCAGGGAAAATAAAAGGGGCTAAAGGCCGGGGGTAAATGGGGGTAAACCCAGGGGTTTATAAAGGGGCCCCAGGAAGGCGGGTATATTTTAGGGGCTCAGGGGGGGGTTTATATAGGGGCTCAGGCAGGCATAGGGGAAATATAGGGGGCCCAGGCAGGCCCAGGGGTAATATAGGGGGTTCGGCCCAGGGGAAAATATAGGGGCTCGGAGGGGAATATAGGGGTAAAGGCCGGGCGGGGCGGGGGTAAATGGGGCTCAGGAGGCATGGTATATGGGGGCTCGGGCAGGCAGGGGTATAAGGGGCTCAGGCAGGCAGGGGTTTATTGGGGCTCAGGCAGGGAAGGGGGTTTATGGGGGCTCAGGCAGGCAGGAAAGGGGCTAAAAGGGCCCCAGGAGGAAGGCAGGAGTTTTATGGGGGTAAAGGCCAGGCGGGGGGCAAATAGGGGCTCGGCGGGGCGGGCAGGGGTATTTTGGGGGCTCAGGCAGGCCCGGGGTATATAGGGGGCTCAGGAAGGGGAAATAAAAGGGCTCGGGGCCCAAACCATCCAACCTTGGCCAAAACCCCCCCTTTTTGGGGGGGGGGGGGTCCCCAATTGGGGTCCCCCCCGCCCTCCCGGGGGGGAATTTGATTTCCTCCCCCCGGGGCCTGCGGGGGTTTCCTTTTAAAATTCCCAAAGGGCCCAAGATTTAGCGCGGCGCTACTTTTTTGCCCGGGGGGGCCCCGTTCCAAAAGGGGGGGTGAAGCGGGCCCCAGCCCCCCGGCTAAACCCCCCCCGGAGGTCTCGCTGTGCAGGGGGGGAGGCAGGGGTTTCGCTCCCCCCCCCTTCTCCCCCTGTTTGTCCGGGGCCCCTGAGCCCCACCTTTAAAAAAATTACGGTTTCAGCGGCGCAGGGGAAGTGATCCCGGGGCTGCACTCCCCCCCTGCTTCGCTGAGGGGGATCGCCGGAGCTGCAGGAGCCCGGGTTTCAGGTAAAGTGCTTTTATTATTTTATTTTATTAGCTTTAGGGGCTACCTCCCCGGGACTAAAAAAGGGGGGGGCCCCTACTGGCTTACAATGGGGGGCTTACCGGGCAACAGAGGGGGCCCAACTACCTGACTACAATAAGGGGGCACTACCTGACTACAATAAGGGGGCACTACCTGTCTACAATGGGGGGTCTACCTGGCTACAATGGGGAGTCTACCTGGCTAACAATGGGGACACTACCTGGCTAACAATGGGGGCACTACCTGGCTACAATGGGGGGTCTACCTGGCAACAATGGGGCACTACCTGACAACAATGGGGACACTACCGGCTAACAATGGGGGCACTACCTGGCTAACAATGGGGGCACTACCTGGCAACAATGGGGGGGTCTACCTGGCAACAATGGGGGGCACTACCTGGCAACAATGGGGGCACTACCTGGCTACAATGGGGGGTCTACCTGGCAACAATGGGGGGACTACCTGGCAACAATGGGGGCACTACCTGGCAACAGAGGGGGCACTACCTGGCAAACGATAGGGGCACTACCTGGCAACAAAGGGGGCACTACCTGGCAACAAAGGGGGTATCTACCTGGCTACAAATTTGGCTCTACCTGGCTACAAATTTGGCTCTACCTGGCTACAAAGGGGGCATCTACTTGGCTACAAGGGGGCATCTACCGGCCTGTAAGGGGCACTACCTGGTTATGGGGGGCTACTACCTGGCTATAAGGGCATCTACCTGGCTTTCTTCCAAAGCCGTTATGCAGTTAGGTGGAGTGGGGTGTGGCTTTTTGAAGGGGCGTGGCATACTGACAAGATGGGCGTGTACATGCAAGATCTCCTGCTTTTTCATTTTCAAAAGTTGGCAACTATGGTTCAGGCAGGCAGGGGTATATAGGGGCTCAGGCAGGCAGAGGTATATAGGGGCTCAGGCAGGGGTATAGATATAGCGGCACTCTCAGGAAGAAAATAACAACATTAATACTTACCTTACCTGCTTCCCGGCCACGCGCTCCTCTTCTTTCCCGGCCGCGCGCTCCTCTTCTTTCCCGGCCGCGCTCTCCTCTGGCAGCTCCTCTTCTTTACTGGCCGTGCGCCGAGGAGCTGCCGGAGGAGCTCTGGTGAGCGGGTCCGACACTATCTGCGGGGCAGGGAGCGCTCGCCCTCTGCTCCGCAGCTGCATGTGCGGCCTGCGGACACACATACAGGGACCGCCGGCGCTTCAGGTCCACGGAAGCGGCCTGGAGCCCGGGAGGTTCGGGGCCCCTGCCTGCGCCCCTTAGGGACAGGCAGAGGTAGGCGTCCTAGGCAATCGCCTACCTCTGCCTACCCGTCGTCCCAGCCCTGCTTATCACTGTAAGTAGGGGATCTGGATTTACCTCTAAAAAAGCTGTAATATAATGCTGGAACTTGGACCTACAATATCAGATCTACTCATGTCTCTTCAAAATGTTTCACTGCATCAGCTGCGTTGTCAGGGGCACAGGACACATGTGACCACTCTGATAATAGTGCATGCAGATTTTTGCTCTGCGGGTTTGCTGCAGACAGCTTGCATCAGACCTGACCCGTATGAATTTACCCTTACCTATGCTCAGTTGCCAGTTGGACTTTTAAAGATAAAGAGTCATGGAATTTGCTGATTAGTATGTGTGGTGCATAGGTAAAATATGTGAGCATGCTGGATGCTGGCCATCTATTATATTTACTTAGTCCTACCTAATGATATACATATGTAATTCTCAATGTCCTTACTAGCTATGGCTATTCCTCTAAATTATATAATGCCTGTATACCTGGTCATGGACGCACCTATTTGGCAGTCTGTGGATAAACATTATAAATGTGATTCATAGGTTTCTCAATATGTGGTTACAAAATGATAAGGAAAGAACACCTTCAGTACAACTAATTATTGATAAAAGATACAGAACTAGATTTTAAAGTGACTGTTTCATCAAAAAAATTACTTATTGTTTAACTCATGATGATCATGGGTGCTGCTGCGGCCCTTACTCCGAGCTGCGGATGCACCTGTGTTCCCGCTGTATCAGCAAGTGGCGTCATGACCAGTATGTTGGGCCGCAGGCGCACTCACGATCCAGCTCCCAGCACCCATCACTTATCTCTCCTCGCTCCCTGTGCTGCTTCAACTGGCCGGCGGGCGCAGCCCGATTCCCTAGTGTGCACCGGCCTTGTGAAATGTAAAGGGCCAGTGCTCCGGTAATTGGATAATTGCCGGGCTTTGGTCCTATATTACCCAGCTTGCCTCTGACTTCCCTGCCGAATCCATAGTGCTCTAGCCTATGCGAGGAAGCGGTCTGAAAGTTGTTCCTGTCATTCCCATGTACCAGTTCCATTTGTCTCTGTCCTTTGACCACGAACCTTTCGGTACCTCGCTGAACCTCAGCTACCACCGCAAGCAAGTAGCGACCTGGGAGTGATCCGCCACTGCAAGCCCAACCTGCCTTACAGCAAGTTCTGGTGAATACCGGGATCTACTTAGATTCCGCTCCCATTGCTTGCGGTGGTCCAGTGGATCCACATCTCAGGCCTGTTGTTACGGTAGGCCTACTGTTACAGTGTTTTTCTTTAAAACACATTTTTTAAGAATTTTTGGTTATTTGTTTTTAATGTTCCATTTAAACTTCAATATTTAAAAAAAAGATTCTTAAGTCCTGCAGTTTTCACTTTTGCCATTAGGCCTAATAATAATCTGGCACTTCCTGTTCTGTAGAGAAAGATTTTCAGTAATCTGTTTGTTATCAGTACAAGCAGGATTACACTGAAAGGTTACACAACTGTATACAAATATCACAGGATCCAACAGTCACAATAGGAGATAGTCATAGTTAACCCTCTCCACCTCCCTGCACACTGACTTCTTTCCAGGTCACACAGCACGTCTAGAAAACTCTTCTAAAAACCTCAATGGGGCCAATCCATTGGGGCTCCTATGTGAATGAAGCTGCTGTAAAGCATCTCTCTAAATGTTGTAAAAGCAATGCAGGCAAGAATTCTGTCCCCACAATCATATATAGATGACCAAATTGAGAAAACTACAATTAGAAAATAAAAAGACGAAAATAATATGAATCAGTATCTTAATAAGTAAAAAAAATAAAAATAAAAAAATAGCGACAGATTCCCTTTAACCCCTTATCGACCTTAGACGTATGCATTCGTCCAGGTCGTTTGGGGGTTCACGCCCCTGGACGTATGCATACGTCCTGAGGATTGTGCGAACTCTAAAGCAGAGTTCACGCGATCGGCGCGGGGGGTCAGCTGAATATAACCGCTGAAAGCCCGCTGCGTGGCCCCCCACCCCGGACCGCCCCGGGGGGGGGGGCGTTAACCCCTTAATTATCGCGACCATCGGGTCCCAATAACTAAGGGAGATGCAGGAGGAGATCGCTCCTCCTGCGTCTCTGTCGGCGGCAGCAGCGCACGGATTGGGCGATCCGTGCAGCTCCTGCCCTCTGACAGACAGCACGGAAGGCAGAGAATGCCTTCCGGGTTGTCTGTGACGTCACGATGCCCGGCCGTGCCCTGTGGGCATGTCCGGGAATCGTGACTGACAGTTGTCATAGGAACCAGTCATAGCAACAAGCTATGTACTGATTCCTATTGAATGAGAGATCTAAAGATCTCTCATTCAAATCCCCTATGGGGAAGAGAAAAAAAAAATGTGAAAAAGTAAAAAAAAGTGAAAAAAGTGAAAAACATGTAAATTACAAACACGAAAAATAAAATAAAAATACATAAACCGCCCTTTTCCCCTTTACAAACGGCAATCGCCCCAAAAAAGATCAGAAATAAATAAAGTACCCATATTTGGTATTGGCGCGTGCGTAAGGATCTGCCCTATAAATCTATCATGCTAATTAACCCGTACGCTGAACGCCGTAAAAAAAAAAACAAACAAACAAATTACATTATTAAGATTTTTGTTCATACCGCAGCACATAAAATGGAATAAAAAGCGATCAAAAACTCCTATAAACGCCAAAGTTGTATATCAATTAAAACGTCAGTTCATTCCACAAAAAAAAAGTCCTTACACAGCTCTGTATACGGAAAAAATAAAAAATGTATGGCTCTCAGAAGACAGCGATGCATAAATATTGTTTTACACACTAAAAACACTTTTTTTTTTTTAAAGTGCTTCAACATAAAAAATAATTCGTATCGACCCACAGAGTTAAGCTAACTTATCATGGATACTGCACGGTGAGCGCTGTTAAAAATAAAAATAAAAAACACTACTAGGATTGCAGTATTTTCTTCACCCTGCCTTCCAAAAAATGGATTTAAAAGCGATCAAAAAGCCTTGTCCCCCCAAAAATGATACTAATAAAAACGTCAACTCATCCCGCAAAGAAAAGCCCCTATACAGCTCCAAACACGGAAAAATTAAAAAGCTATGACTCTCAGACTATGGCGATGCAAAAACGTGTTTTCCTGGTTGAATAAAAGTGTTTTTATTGTATAAAAGCAGTAAAACACAAAAAAAATATACAAATTTGGTATCGCTGTAATCGTATCAACCTGCTGAGTAATGCTAGCATGTCATATATACCGTACAGTGACCGCTATAAAAAATAAAAAATAAAAAACACTACCAAGATTGCTGTATTTTGTTCAAAACATCTCACAAAAACCTTAATAAAAAGGACATAGCGTCATATACACCCCATAATTGTACCAATATAAACATCAACTCATCCCGCAAAAAACAAGCCCATACACAGCTCTGCACACAGCAAAATAAAAAAGTTATGGCTGTCAGAATAGAACAATATAAAAACGCAATTTTTTATAGACCTATTTCTATTGTGTAAAAGTAATAAAACAGAAAAAACTATATAAAATCTATATCATTGTAACTGTGCCGACCTCCATAGTAAAGTTATCCTGTCATTTACACTGCACGGTGAACGCTGTAAAATTGAAAGCCAAAAAACTATGACCGAACTGCGTTTTTTCCACCCATTTTCATGGCCCAATGCTAAAAAAAACTATGGAACACCTGTGCATCCAAAATGCACAGTACACCCCTAGATGAGATCCCTGAGGGGTGTTGAATCCAAAATGGGGCGACTTCTGGAAGGTTTCACCTGTTCTGCTACTTTGGGGGCTTTGCAAATGTGACATGGCACCCACCAAAATCTGCGTTACAAAAGCCAAATAGCGCTCCCTACCTTGTATGCCCGGCCATGCGCCAAAACAGCAGTTTACACCCACATGTAGGGTATTGCCGAACTTGGAAGAACGTGCGTAACAACATTTTGGGGTTCTTTTTTCCAGGATTCCATGTAAATATAAAACATTTTAAGCTAAAATTGCAGATTATTGGAAAAAAGTTTTTAATTTTCACAGCCTAATGCTAAAAAAAATTTGTGAATCACCTGTGGGGTCTATATACTCACTGCACCCCTGGATATATTCCTTAAGGGGTGTAGTTTCCAATATGGGGTCTTTTTAGGGGAGTTTATTAAGTTTTAGCACTTTAGGGTGTCCTCAAACCTGAAATGGCGCCTAAATAAAATCGTATTGAAAATGAGACCCCAGAGTCCAGTAGGTGCTCCTCCTATTCTGGGGCTTATGGTTGAGCCAAATAATGCACTAGGGCCACATATGGGATATCTCTAAAAACGGCAGACCTGGGGGAATTGATATTATGTTGCATTTACCTAGTCACATTTACCGTATTCCAGTGAATAATGGATAAATATTGTAAATCTGCAAAAAAAAGTGAAATTTTGAATTTTCACCTCCACTTTTCTTTAATTTCTGTGAAATACCTAAAGGGTTATCAAACTTCCTAAACACTGTTGTAAATACGTTAAGGGGTCTAGTTTCTTAGATGGAGTCATTTATGGGGGTATCTAACATACAGGCCCCTCAAAGCCACGTCAGAACTGGACTGGTCCCTAAGAAATTTATATTGCAAATTTTCTTGAAAATGTGAGAAATTACTACTAAATTTCTAAGCCCTCTAATATCGAAAAAAAAAAAAATTAAAAATTGATGCCAGCCTATAGTAGACATATGGTAGATGCTAGTTATAAACTATTTTGTAGTGAATCATTATCTGTCTTGCACACAGAAATGACAAATTTTTCCAAATTTTCATGAAATTTTGATATTTTTCACAAACAAGCAAGGATTGTATGGATCAAAAATTCTTACTAACTTAAAGCACAATGTGGTTTACGAGAAAACAATCTCTGAATCACATGGATGGGTAAAAGTGTCAAAAAGTTATTCTCACATAAAGTGACACATAAAGTGACGGTTTGCGGTTTTTGAAAACCGCCTGAAAAACCGTCCTCAAACTTTTACGCGGCCCGAAAAACATTGTGCATTTTTCATTCTTCCGTCCGGTTTTCAGACGGAATATCAACAAGTGAAGGGGGAAAGGGAGAGCTTTTCTCCGCTCATCTCGGAGGGAAAGCCGTCCTCCCAGGCCCTTACAGTTCACCTTCAATAAGTTAATTAATCAATTAATCAACTGTCTATGTAACGTATGGACATGTCGGGTTTTCTTCAGAAGAAAATATTTTAAATTTTCTAATCATGACTTCAACGACCCCTCTCTATTAATTTAAAATTCTGTAAATTCACTTTTAATTGTAATTATTAATAATAAGATAATTAAGAAAGATTAGCAAATAATTTATATTCCTCAGTACTTCAGTTTCCCAAATTTTTGGCTTTTCAGCTATTGGGGAAACAAGTCTATACAGTATTTAGAGTTTTTTTTGAAGATTATATATTGTAAACTTTAATTATTCCACAACTGAAAATCCAGACATTTTTAATTTGCAGCACAGATCCCCCAAGATATCTAAAAGAATGGTTTTCAGCTTGTGTCTCTCCAGTTTATTGATAAAACTACGGCTCCCAGCAAATCCTAGTTGCCTGCAGCTGGAAGGCAGCACATGTAATAACGCCACAGACAGAAATGGGCAGATATGTCAGTATTATGCTTTATTTTGCCCAGTGACCCCATGTTTCAGTGAATACAGGTGACAGTTTGTGTAAGGATTTTTTGGTTAGATGTTTATAGAGACATAACCTGCTATTCCAGCCATCTTTGCACAATGGGCGAAATTCTTGTCCTTCTAGTTAGGCCAATTCTATAATGTCCACCAGTGTAGTGGTTCAGGGCTGTAAACAGAAGAATACTATGGGGCTATTTATAACCTAAGTCACACCCAAACTGACAGTCAAAATAAAAGGATTACTAATCTCTTCATAAATCCTGGTGTGATCCATATTATCATAGCAAAGGCTTGTTCTCTTAAGAAACAATGTTATAATGCTACCTCAATATTAGTGTCTTAATACCTCTCAACCTTTTTGATCATCAAAGGCAATGTTCACACGGCTTATTGCCGGCGTAATTGCGGGGCCGGATTTCGCCCCGCAATTACTCCGGCAGCCGTGCAGCGGGCGTGGGCGGCAGCTCGCTGGCCCCATAGACACTCATTATTCACGGCGCGTACACGCCGTAAATAATGTGCATGTCACTTTCTGCCCCCGCGGCGGATTCGCCGAGCGGGCAGGGGAGACGGAATCCATAGTTCTCTATGAGAACTGTGGATTACCGTAGTTACTGGGACTGATTGGAGTCGTACTGCAGCACAAATACGGCGAGCAGTATGGCTCCAATCAGTCCTTGAATAAGCCGTGTGAACGAGGCCAAAGAGGGACATTTAGGGGGACATGCATGAACGTGCCCTATATTTTTAACCAGGCACACTCCATCATCAAGCGCATTACAAGGCGCCTGATTTCGGGAGGCATGCGGGCGGCGGGGCGCACCACAACCGTATGAAGCTACACATTTATAGCTTCAGTATGACACATTACTGCTGGAACAGGTAAACCACTTTAAAAGTGGTTTACCTAAGCCTAAATTGTCGGTTTTGTGCTAGAATGTGCTTGATTTATGACCCGCAGTAGACAGGTACCGGGTTCATAGATTCAGGTGCATTCTGCACTACTATTGTGTGCACAGAAAAAAATGACGCCTGGGAGCCAAAAATCATACATGTCCACCTTATAGTTCATTATGTGAAAAACATATTTTTTTCCTATATATATATTCGCTGCAGTAGGTTTTCAATTCAGAAATTAGCCCCAAATCATCTGAGTATAGACATTTTTTATGGCCTAAATAGATCATACGTACCAACTTCTAAGAACACTGATCTGGGAGATTTTAACTTACTGTGGAAACGCACCTCCCCATACAGGACTACCCCTGAAAAAAAAAATTTTGGGCAGGGTTTCCATAAACACCACCCTCTTCTGACTCCACTTCCTTAAAGAGAACCTGTCACATAGATTATGCCCCCCTTGCTGAGGACAGTACAAGCCAATGTCAGACATGCTGTTTCCAGCGCTGTGACCCTTATTCTGTAAGATGCTGTAGTTTTAGAGCATTTAATGCTCAAATCTGGCAGTTTT